>CM067175.1:101442300-101622427 GCA_034093135.1 Erigeron breviscapus
TCCGGAGCCTACATGATTTCCTCAGTCTCTTCTTCAAAGCTTTTAAAATAACTAGTATTAATTAGTGTGGTCACTTTAAACAACTCACACAAGTTAGTTAATACAGTAATATTTATCGAAACAACTGAACAAGTATGAAATATAAACGGTTCATGAGACTAGAGAGTTCTCATCCATTTACCCTTTATGTAGTTAAAACGATACAAAATTTTCTTTTTAGAAAGGCAGTCTTTTACACATAGTCTGTAAGTTACACGTTGCCACATCATAAAGAAAAACATTATGTTGCAACAGAGGCTGAAAAAGTTGACAATGGAGGTGAATGCTCTTGCGGTGGTCGAGCATCCAAACATAGTCAAACTAGTCGGTTACTGTAGAGAGCGCCGTGAAAGGGGAATATACGAGCTTCTAGTCTACAAATATCTGCCTAATAAAAGTGTCAATTATCATTTATCTCCCAAGTCTGAAACACCTCTCTCATGGGCTAGGAGACTGAAAGTGGCTCAAGATGTTGGCAGGGCTTTAACATATCTGCATGAAGAAATGGAGTTTCAGGTATTTAGTGCTCTCCACATTCAGAAAGAAGAGTTATGTACAAATGGGCATGCTTACAAAATCGGAACTTGGTTTTTTGCAGCATATTTTTGAAGATTTTACATCTTCCAACGTTTTTCTGGATGAGCATTGGAATGCTAAGCTTTCGGATTTCAAAGTAGCTCCATTAGGTCCTTCGGGAGGACTCACCCATGTTTCAACCATGGTATGTTACTAGTCCCTCCTAAAATACTGTAAACAAGCTAACATTGCATATATATATATATATATTCTTTTTCAACAAAAATTACAATTCTATAGGCAAGACATTGTCATTTCTAAGTGAAATGTGTGAAATGTGATGTGAAAATTCTGCACATATACAGACTGTCGTTATAACACTCAACTTCGGCTTTCATTTCTAAGTTTTTGTAACACATGTCAACAGACTGATGAAACGGCTGGGTACACGCCCAGTAGCAACACATGGAGCTACGGGGTCTTTCTGTATGAACTTATCACAGGTAGGCCTCCACTGGATAGAACCGGGTCTGAGCAGCAGCTTGTAGAATGGGTGAAACCCTTCTTAGGATCAAAAAAATTCAAAAAAATACTTGATCCAAAGCTGGAAGGTAAGTACTCACTGAAGTCAGCAAAAACACTGTCATTCATAGCCTACAGGTGTTTGTCACAAAACCCGATGCTAAGGCCAAATATGAGAGAGGTGTTAGAAATGGTTAACGCACTGATTGAACTTCCATCACAAGCAACCAATACTGTACAAGGGTTCAGAAGTATGGTTTGATCGAGGTGTTGCTATTAAGCTATAGAGAGTTTTTGTGTGTACCACCAAAGTGTAAAAAGTCTACCAAGTATGAAGGTGAGGAAGGATCCATTTATATCCGGAGCCTACATGATTTCCTCAGTCTCTTCTTCAAAGCTTTTAAAATAGTATTAAATTCAGTACTTACAAGTATTGACTTATGATTTAGCAACGTGTTAATACCATAACAATAAGCATACTTCCTCCTTTTTTTTCTTTTTTTTTTTCTTTTTTGCAAAAAAGCCTTCAAACCCACATTGTCACATTTAATACTTGTCTATCTGTATATAGCTTCAATTGTTTAAAAAGATGATTTTTAAGCATTTAAACTAAATCACACTACGGGAGATGACCCTACATAAGCAACACAAATTTTACACCCACCACTCTAATGTTCAAACTTCAAAACCACAAATTTACAAGCCTACTACAATGACAAGGAAGGCCTTTACTCTTATTGCTGTTCAGCTTGAGTTCTTATGCTTAAGGAGCTTAGCTTGCTTAAGAGTTTATTTATAGCCATCACAGTTTCACAACGGTTCACATTAAGGCACTTGATAACAACACTACACAATCACAGAAGAAACCATATTCACAACTACTAAGCAAACATTCTTTGTTTCTTTCAGCTTATGAGACGATTTTAATAGGGTTAAGTGATTGAAAACTTTTGACATAACAAAACCGGTAACAATGAAATCACAAAAAACGATAATTTTATTGCAAGTTTTACATCAGTGCAAAGAAAAGACAACATATTACCCCAAGCAGATGGTTTCTTCGCCGACATGGATATGTAGCTTTGAGATGGTTGTTGCCTACAAAGCCAAGCCTGCGGAAGAACTAACCAGTACATAGTGACCTGAAAATAACCAGCTGGATTAGTTAGATAGAATCTTAGATGGACGAAGCGAAAAAAATGACCATAAAACTAAGGTGGTAAAAGAACTGCCAAAAAGAATCTGGACCAAAAAAGAAGTTAGCCATCTAATATGTGTATCAATTTTAAGACCAAGAAATATTTAAAAACAAAAATTTATTCAACCATGAATTATGTCTTCAGATCTAAATTCAATCAAATTTTAGATATATCACAATCCACAGCACATCCAGAGTAAACATCATTGAAACCACATTTTGCAAAAACATACAGAAAAATACATCCCACACACATAAGGGTAAACTTCATTTGATGCTAACTCGTTCAATAGATACATTGAGTTTCCCCTTTTTCTTCATCCCAAGTTGTTTCGTTCTATACAAAAAATATGTGAAATTTATAAACGGGCTTTTTCAAAACGATCATTGTGACTTAAAGAACAAGAATCAGATAATCAATGCCTGAAGCTACATCTAGTAAGGCAATGTGACATGTACATCAATAATCAATCTTTCTACATCTACTCCTTAACTTATCATTCAAGTCTACATATAACTAAGGCATGTTCAACAAAATTATATATACAATTTCACAATATCTATCAAAAATGAAAACTCAAACCAAAATACCTGAAAAGTGATATAAATTAAGCAGGAATCATGCCGGCTTTACGAGCATAAGCGAAAATCCCCCCAGCTTGAATAACAGGACCAGCATCACCAATAGGTTTCAACTTATACTCTTTTCCAGTAGTATGATTCACCAACAAACTTCCCTCAAGTTCTATTGTAACCAAATCACCAGTACTACATTCATCACAAACCCTAACTTCCGATTCCAACGGATATATTTCTCCGGTCGCAACCGAATTCCTAAAAAAAATCCTCGCATAAGATTCCGCTACAACCGCAACCGCTCCAGCAGCACCTAAACAAACAGGCGCGTGTTCTCGAGACGAACCGCAACCGAAATTGTCGCCTGCAATGATGATTTTGTATTCGGATTCATATTTTCCAGGTTCAATGAACCTGGTCGTGTAAGTGGCGGCAGGGAGACCTATTAAAGCGTATGAACCGAGTTTTTTGTATTCGTCGGGTTTTGATGGGACTAGGGTTAGGTATTCGGCCGGGATGATTTGATCGGTGTCGATGTTGTCACGGACGACGTAGCATTTTCCGTGAAACGACGTCGCTGATGGGGTGGATGGTGGTGGTGATGAGGTGGCGGAAATGGGGGTGTGGCGAGTTAGGGTTTGGGAGGATTTAAGGGGTTTGAATGATGAGGATTTTTTGGTGGGATTGAAGGGGTGGAATGTGGTGATTGAAGGCGGTGGTTGGTTGTGGTGATGGTGACGGTGGGTTAAGGTGGTGGAAAATGTGGTGGTTGTTGCTGCTGCCGCTGCCATGGTTGGTGGTTGGTGAGGGTGGTTGACGCCTTGACAGAGGGATATTTTGTGTTTATAATGGGTTCCGGCCGGTTTGTTTGACTATATAGCAAGTAGACCAACAATCCAATATGAGGTAAAATATAAACAGTTTTGTTTTTACTAAAAAATAAAAAGACTGCTTACATTAAATTTCCGGTCAAACACGATAATAACAGAAGAATAAAGGGTATAAAAAGTTTAGCTAACGTACTTATCGGCCGAGAAATCACCAAGTTGGATAAAAAAGACCATATAGCAAGTAGACCATATATTCAGACACGTTATCAGAAAAAAAATTGAAAGAGAAAAATTAAAAATTTCATAAAAAATAAATTTAAAGGAAAAATGTTAAAAGTCTATAGAAAAATTTTAAAAATCAATGAAATTTTTTAAAATACATGAAAAAATTTAAATTTCAAAAGCCCCTTGCTCCCTTTTGGTATAGCCTCTGCATATATTGTAATATCTATCTACATCTACAAATCTAATCAACTAGGATTGTAGCGTTATTGAAGCAAAGGCGAAATCTTCTATTGACACTTCTTTTTCATCTATATTCAAAAATATTTCTTTTAACTTTCTGATTATTATATATATATATTTTATATTATACATATATATTATATGTGGGGAAGTGAATATTGGGTTGTCCCCCATCTAAGCTTAGATGAGGAACACCTCACATCTTGTTTTTTTAATCATAAAATTCATGGGGGCCATGCATTTATTTAAAATACAAACAAATATTAAAATATTTAAATGTGAAGGGTTCCCCATCTAAGCTTAGATGGGGAACAACCCCATATTTTTTTCCTGGTCGTGTGTTTGTCTGACTAGCTATATCTGTGTCGTCTTTGTAAAACAATACGGTTTTATTCAAGAATGAATGTATCTAAATATGATTCCTTCGATCCTTCTTTCCTTTCTTTTCTTCTTCTCCACTCTTCCTCTCTCCTTTTCCTTTTTTTTGCTTTTTTTCTAGTGCATATAACGTCTTTTTAATAGCAGTAACTTTACGACAAATACATTCTAAAACACCCACTCCCTGCGTCGATAATAGTTTTTGCCTATTGCTAATGTTTGATATATTTTATTGTGCCAGCGGCTAGTGCGTATTTCCTTATCTGGGCGTTAATGCGGCAGCCGCGAAATCCTATGGTATGTTGGGATTGCACACCTTCGCCCCTCCCACATTATGCCATATCTGGAATTAGACTCCCATTCCCTAGATCCTCATGAGTATTCTATTTTTGTCGTTTTTTTTCTTGTACGAGCGTCGTCCTTTTCGTTGTCACGGGGGACGCGCTTGCTCCCAGCCCGTTACCTAATCCACTTGCGAGCACAGGTAGCACGCTGGGGTAGTCATCTAGTATGTATATTTTTCCTGATCCCGACGTCATGGGACCTTATGTAGGTCGCCGAGAGGAATTTTTTGTATAAATTACCCACCAAATTAGCCTCTCACACGACGCTAAATTGGGGGAAAACCTTGATTGCTCGGATTCGAACCCTGATCTCCCAGGGTCCAAACGTCATTGCAACACAGGGATGTCCACTGCGCTATTAAGGCATGGACTTTATTCGTAGTTAGTTTATTAATTGTATTAGAAAACTTATAAATTCTATTTTAAAATTCACAAAATTCATTTATAAACAAAATAAAAAAATACATAAATCTGTACAAATTACGGGTATTAAAACTAGTAAAATTATAAACATCTAATGTAATAAAGGAGTTTGGTAACACTGTTAATTCGTGATAATTTTACACCACAATTCAAGGTTATTTTTAGAAAACCGTTATTTTTGCGTATAATAATTCATCACATATTAATCATGGTTAAATTTTCACAGTCAGTTTTTTTTTTACAGGCTGCACATTACAATAATGCCGAAGCAGCTCCTCACCTAACATGGTGAGAACCTTCTCAGCGTGGGTAGTCGGTTGTCTAAACCGGATCCCGCTACATCCAAACTGAGTCGGCTGCCAATGGAAAAAACCCGAAACGCATTAGCGTACCTAGGCAACCCACTTTAAATAGATTTTTAACAGGGGTCAAGAAATGCATAAAGCAAGACTCGAACCCCCGCCTAGGGGGAAAACCATGGTATCCTCAACCAGCTGGGCTGGCATCACTGGATAATTTTCACAGTCAGTTAGTTTGATTATATTCTAAAAGTTTTCTATAAGACGTCATTGATATTATTAATAGTTTAATAAATACATATGGATCATGAAAACGAGATATCAGGTGTTCGACATGATTAAACTTTACTTGTGAGAGATGATGGTCGCATCATAGCTAAAGTAAAAATAAAATAGGTTTATACACTTTATTAAGCCTTGTTTACAAGGAAACAATAACAATTCCATAATAATGAGGAAACATACACCTGTTTTTGATGGAAAGACCCAAAAGTAATGAGATAATATACATATGTTTGTCACACAACAATTTTTCTTTTATGACTCTCATAGTCTTTTTTCCTTTTTTAGTCGATGGTAAAAGCTAAGGCAAGTTCTACCGAAAAGGCAAAAAACCATTAAAAAGAACCACCAAAAGATTTTAAAAAATATTGACTTATTTTCATCAACTTAAGTTACGACAATACATCCAAAAATGAGAAGAAACAGGAACACATAACTTCTAATTTCTCAAAAAAGAGATTATACTTTGCCAGATTGCTTGATTTCAACTATCTGTGCTTGCTGTAGTGTTCCCTGTCATGCTCACGGTTCTTTTCACGGTCCCGGTCCCGTTCCCTCTCCTTTACAGGAGAGGACTCGTATCTCGAAGGTCTTCTCTTGAAATGTCTGTCATCATCACTAGATTCATTATCAACAGCTGTAGTAGCAGTGGCAGAGGCGGTGCTGTTCTTCCTGGAAGCCACTACAGATCCACCACCAGATGCTGCTTCTGAGGAACTTGATGTAAGCTTGCGTTTCTTGGAAGCTGCAGCTGCTGCTGCTTCTTGTTCTGGGAAGCTGATGCGGGAGAAGACACTTCGCTTATGTTTCCGATCACTGTCAGAACTGGTTGCAGTTACTGCTGCTGCTGCCGCCTTAGAATCTGAGGTCGGCGGTGCTTGGGGTGGTCTTCTAGTTGATGGTTCTGAACGACGGTGACTCTTGAATAGGGCTGGAAAAGAAGGCTGGATCTTGATATATTACCTGCCTCAGCAGGAACTTGCTTCTGCTGCACCTCATCATCAGCAAGTCGTCCACTTCCCTGTGATGCTGGTTCCATCACACTTCTAGACCCATATGTTGCTTCAGAGACATCAGGGGCATTTGCGACTTTTTTCCCAGATACTGACGGCTGGGCTATAAGAGTTGTATCGTGTTCAGCAGGTCCCGACGGCATCTTTGCAGTCTCCCCATTCTGAGGTGGATGTTGCCCCCCCTTGGAGGCTGCGGACTGAGAAGGAGATGGAATCTTAAGCTGTTGTGGTGGTGGTGGACATCTGGCAGATTCCATATCTGAAAAGTGGAAGTGACCAAAAGAGGATTAAGAAACATCATCACTGTTTATAACAATTTAGATAATAAGTTGTATATATATATACCTTGAACGTGATAGGCACTGCCACCATTTTCGGCACTGCTATTATTTGACTCCAATATTCGGTTTATTGTATCTCTTAGTGTCTTATTGGGCAACAGATCATCTGCTAGCACATTTGTGGCACCACAAACACACACTGATTTGTTGATAATGTGATCTCTTATACCTGACATAAAATCAGATAAATGCGATCAAAAATCCACAGATAGCATGATGTTATCGTATTAGTTCAAAAACTTGGCAGTACACTGTACACCTGTAATCTAACTTCTTTATCGCAATTAAAATTAAAACTTACATGTATCACAGAAACTCGTGAAACAGCACTTGCTCGTGAGAACAGCATCCTTCATCACTTCTTTACACAAAGGGCAGTGAAGTTCAGGAGGGAGATCACCAACAGTACGAGTAGAAGGCATACCTTCGATCTCCTTCTCAAAAGCAGCCCTGTTGCAAAAGCATTAAGCACAAGACAATTAGTCAAATTATACATACAAGATTCACAAAGCCAAAGGAAACTATAACGTAATACAAACAAAGCAACATACTCATTCGGCTTTAAAACTGCCACCGCACCACTAGGTAATGCATAAGAACCATCTGGGGTAGCCATTAACATAGATTTTGGGATGCCAGTTGGAGGTTTCACCCTCTTGATATCATAACTTGGATCACCATTGGTGGGGCAGTGCTGAATAAAATGACCTGGCAAAAATAGCAATTATGATTACTAAATATACCATTACTTCTGAACTTGGAAAGTAGAACTGATCTACCACATGTTCTTGCTAATTATCTATAATAGAGTAAGAGAGTAGCAATCATCTAGACCAAAAATTCTACCTTCTTTATGGCATCTGTGGCATACATAGCCTGGAGGTGGTGTTTTTCGCTCAAAGCCACCATTGCCCCGACCTAAAAAATAAGAGCAATAATTCAGTTTTCAGCAGCACGGAATGTTGATTCGCTTTTGTATTAAACCATCATATGCATTCTATATGTTGTGCTCTTTCATGATGTCATCTCTTTACAACAATTCACAAGCCAAATTTTCATAATGAAGAACACAACCACATACATAACATTAACATTAATAAATGACTGAATTAGGGAAGCTAAAAAAAGATGATTACCAAAACCTCGCCCACCCATTCTACCACCCATTCCACGCCCAAAGCCTCTACCCCCACCAAAACCATCAAACCTTTGCCTGCAAGTAAATAAGCCAAACTTCAATCCCTCACATGACATATAATCATCACAAAAGAAAGAGCTAAAACTGAGAAGGTGATAGTACTGCTGCCAGTCCAACGCTGGTGTATCAATTAAGGCCTGAATTTTGCTGTCCTCGTCAGCATTACAGGGGCTACAACTTCAGGAATTTCATAAAGGTCATTTCCAAATTCATCATATTCTGAACCATCAGCCTACAAAATCTCGAAAATCTGATGTGTTATAATCCTGAACCATGACCAAGTTCTTTAATCTATTATCGTTAGAAAAAGCTTACATAGTTCATAACAGAAAAACCAGCTCCAGAAAAGTTACTCTTAGCCTGTTGCGCACTATCCGGCTCAACCATATTTGGCCTGCAAGGTAAAGTACAAAGAATAACTCATCTAATCACCTAAAAGTCTCAAACTTGACAGGTATAATTTGACCATCCAACGTGCACAAAGCTTTTGCCGGGTCAACAAACCATGATTTAAGGAAGATAAGACACTACCATTCATAGGCATGTTAACTTTCTTCTTTTTCTTCTTCTTTGCTGAAAAGAAAGAAAAAAAATATGTAAAACATATATAATACCCAACTGAGTAATTGAAGACTTTTATAGCCACAATGATACATTACAAAATACTATACATATAAATGGATCGATGCAGATTATGTATTAGAAATAATTGGTCAAAATGGTAAGATCATAAGAATCAGCTATAAGAAAACTAGTCAAAGTGCACCCAGCGTACATATATACTACAAAATATGGCAACATTTCGTCTTCAATGAGGCGACGCCAATTTACATATGAATGGATTGATGCAAGTTATGTATTAACGACAGTCGATAATGGGTCAAAATGGTAACATCAGCAATAAAAAAACCGGAAAAATGGTACCCTACGTGTGCTTGTAATGCATAGAACCCAGTAAATCAATTTCTTAAAAAACTAGACAAGCATTGAAATACAACAGTGATATAGTCATATTTCAAACTAAATATTCAAAAAAACAGACAAAGAGTTTCGGGTTGACCCGGCCAGGCCGTATTTAGCTAGCACCAAATGATTTCTGGTTTTAAACTGTAACAAAAGACCAGACATACAACCATGCGTAGGCAGCCGATAAACATCCCTTGAATAGGGCTGGAAAAGAAGGCTGGATCTTGATATATTACCTGCCTCAGCAGGAACTTGCTTCTGCTGCACCTCATCATCAGCAAGTCGTCCACTTCCCTGTGATGCTGGTTCCATCACACTTCTAGACCCATATGTTGCTTCAGAGGCATCAGGGGCATTTGCGACTTTTTTCCCAGTTACTGCCGGCTGGGCTATAAGAGTTGTATCGTGTTCAGCAGGTCCCGACGGCATCTTTGCAGTCTCCCCATTCTGAGGTGGATGTTGCTCCCCCTTGGAGGCTGCGGACTGAGAAGGAGATGGAATCTTAAGCTGTTGTGGTGGTGGTGGACATCTGGCAGATTCCATATCTGAACAATGGAAGTGACCAAAAGAGGATTACGAAACATCATCACTGGTTATAACAATTTAGATAATAAGTTGTATATATATACCTTGAACGTGATAGGCACTGCCACCATTTTCGGCACTGCTATTATTTGACTCCAATATTCGGTTTATCGTATCTCTTAGTGTCTTATTGGGCAACAGATCATCTGCTAGCACATTTGTGGCACCACAAACACACACTGATTTGTTGATAATGTGATCTCTTATACCTGACATAAAATCAGATAAATGCGATCAAAAATCCACAGATAGCATGATGTTATCGTATTAGTTCAAAAACTTGGCAGTACACTGTACACCTGTAATCTAATTTCTTTATCGCAATTAAAATTAAAACTTACATCTATCACAGAAACTCGTGAAACAGCACTTGCTCGTGAGAACAGCATCCTTCATCACTTCTTTACACAAAGGGCAGTGAAGTTCAGGAGGGAGATCACCAACAGTACGAGTTGAAGGCATACCTTCGATCTCCTTCTCAAAAGCAGCCCTGTTGCAAAAGCATTAAGCACAAGACAATTAGTCAAATTATACATACAAGATTCACAAAGCCAAAGAAAACTATAACGTAATACAAACAAAGCAACATACTCATTCGGCTTTAAAACTGCCACCGCACCACTAGGTATGCATTTTGTCTATGCATGTAAGGAATTTCCCATGTCTTGTTGACTGCTTGAAAAGACCATTGTGGATCTGTAGGAGGCATCGGGAAATCTCCTTGTAACACCAATCTTACGTAATGGTTACCATTGACATGTCCAATTACCCAAATATTTTGCGCTGTTGGTGGGCTAGTAAAAAGTGGTAAATAAGTTGTTGTTCTCTCTTCGTGGTTGCTTAAAACAATAACAACCACACTATAGCATGAAGCAATGAGTAATCCCATGAGTGACGTATCCATCCAATGTTTTGGAGGTGCACATCCTTCTTTAAAGTGATTGAGTATATGCTGGAGTGATTGTACGCCTTTTTGGTTAAACATATATGTGTATGTTTCATTATGCACATCTAACTCATGCAATAAATCCCTACGAATTTGGCGCCAATTATCTTGATGATGACCCAGGCATACAGCTATCGCTCTAAACCCACAATTTCCATCCCCTGTTACATTTTGAACCTGTGTGATATATGGAAGAAAATCTCCAAGTCCTTGTCCAATTATATAAGCTTTACTGTTCATAAATTGATCTACACAGTATGGTGGGGATGTATTCTCCACATTGCTCCGTTTTATCTTGCTAGAATCGGCCAACTCTTTGGAAAGTTCCAAATTCTTCTTTGAAAGTTCCTCCTTCTCCTTAGACAGGTTATCACTACGTCTTTTAAACTGGGCAGTAAAGCTTTTGTGCTTGTCCATTTCCAATTTAAGGGAGGTCTCGGTTTGTAAAAGATTGTTAATTCTTGACTCTTTTTCTGCCATATTAATGTGCAGTGCCTCAAGCTGATCATGAAACAACTTTTCAGTCTTCTCTGATCTTTCTTTTGCCTCTTCCAACGCCAGCTTTTCAGTCTCCCACTTGCTTTTTAGCTGGCTGTTCTCAATTTTGAGGATGTCAGATATCCTCTCGAGCTCGGATGCTTTCTCTTGTACTTTAGCCAATGTTTTGGTCAACTCTTGAATTGTCTCGGACTGGATTATAACCTGCCTTTCATAATTCTCTTGTGCCGTACGCCATCTTAAATGCTCGTTTTCCAAATTATTTTTCATTGCTGACAGTTGCGACTCCAAACCCTCGATACACAACAGTTTTTCAGTACATTCTTCCCTTAACTTAGAACTCTCTAACAATGAGAAAGCAAGAGCTTCTCCTTGTTGTTAAACAGTGATAACGAAAAGGTTTGTTTATTTCTTTCTTAATTACTGGGTAACACAAACTCGTCCCATATTTATACACAAGTTAAAAACCTAATTAGGTCAAATGACCGACACTAATTACATGGGCTTCCGACTCTAACACTTTGGGCTTGGGCCCTACGATACATTCTGAGGCCCATTGTAAACTCGGGAGATGATGACGATGATTCTGATCCCTCATATTCTAACACTCCCCCTCAGGTTGGATATCGGGATTTCCGAAATTCAACTTGCTTAGACATTTATGAAACATAGAGGTTCCCACTGCTTTTGTTAGAATATCAGCCAGCTGGTCTTCAGACTTTACAAACGGTAACTTGATAATTCCATTTTCCAACTTTTCTTTTATGAAGTGACGATCAACCTCCACATGCTTGGTTCTATCATGTTGAACTGGATTTTCTGAGATCTGGATAGCAGCTTCATTATCACTCATGATTCGAATACTTTCTTTAGGTGCAAAACCTATTTCAGACACAAGCTTCTTCAACCACAAAGCTTCTGCTAGTCCTCGAGCTATACCTCTAAATTCAGCTTCAGCACTAGACAAGGAGACAACTTTCTGTTTTTTACTTTTCCATGTAACCAAGTTACCACCTACCAATGAGAAATACCCTGAAGTGGATCTTCGATTACCTTTATCCCCTGCCCAATCTGCGTCAGTATACAACTGAATTTTGAGGTGACCATTAGCCTTAAATAACACCCCATGATTTGAAGTCCCTTTGAGATACCTAATGATTCGCAGAACTGCATCCATATGATCTTCCTGAGGTTGATGCATAAACTGACTGACTACTCCAACAGCATATGCAATGTCTGGACGAGTGTGGGCCAAATAGATAAGTTTCCCCACCAACCTTTGATATCTCCCTTTATCAGTGGCTTTAGCATCTGTCTTCACAAACAACTTCTGATTTATGACCATGGGTGTATCTGCTGGCTTACAATCAATCATTCCTGTTTCTGCCAGAAGATCTAATATATATTTCTTCTGACAAATAAAAATTCCACCCTTAGATCTTGAAACTTCTATTCCAAGGAAATACTTCAAATCTCCCAGATCTTTCATTTCAAATTCTGCAAACAAAGCTGATTTTAGTTGATTAATCTCTTTTTCATCATTTCCTGTTATAATCATGTCATCAACATAAATTATCAGACATGTCACAAGATTCCCTCTATGACGAAGAAACAACGTGTGATCTGAGTTACTTTGTTGATATCCATATTTCTTCATAGCAAGAGTGAACCTTCCAAACCATGCCCTGGGTGATTGTTTAAGCCCATACAAGGCCTTCTTCAACTTACAAACTTCTCCATCCTTAAAGCCGTGAGCAAATCCTGGAGGAGCTTCCATGTACACTTCTTCTTGTAATTCTCCGTGTAAGAAGGCATTCTTCACATCAAATTGATGAAGGGGCCAACCCAAATTTGCTGCTATTGAGAAAAGAACCCTTATTGTATCCAGCTTTGCAACTGGAGAAAAAGTTTCTGAATAGTCAATGCCATAGGTCTGAGTGTATCCTTTGGCAACCAGTCTTGCTTTGTATCTTTCTACATCCCCATTTGGTTTATATTTGATGGTATATATCCACCTGCATCCTACCGGATCCTTCCCTGTCGGAAGGACACACTTTTCCCACGTATCACTCTTAATAAGAGCCTCCATTTCACTATCCATAGCCTCCTTCCAGTTTTTAAATTTCAAAGCATGCTCTACTCCTGAAGGAATCTCTTCAGAATATAACTTTGCTGCAAATGCTCTTGCTTCTTTGGAGAAAAAACCTTCTACAATATTAGCAACGCTATCTACCGGATACTTAGTAGACCGAGAATATCTTTCTGGAGAGTATCGCTTTGCAGGAATCCCTCTGGTAGAGCGTGGTGGAAGAACATATCTTTCTGGAACACTTTCTGTGGTTTCTCCTTCTACATTTTCTGACTCTCCATTTATATTTTCCTGCATTTCATTAGCAGGAATATCCAAAGTATGACTTGGGTCAAAATTGCTTACCTCGGATATCAGGTCTGGACCCGGGTTGTCACTTTGAGAGGAGGACTGTAAATCTTCATCTGGAGAATCTTTATCAGTTGTAGAAGAACTTGGTTGACCTTCGGATGAATATTGAAGCCAACTCAGTGTGTCACTTTGTTCCTCCCCCTGACTACTGAGTGTTTGAGAGTAAAAATACTTGGTTTCCAAAAAATCACAATTCATCGTAGTAAACATACGACGAGTATGAGGATTGTAGCATCTATACCCCTTTTGAGTGCCCCCATATCCCACAAAGACACATTTTTCAGCACATGGTTCAAGTTTGGTACGATATGATTTTGGAATGTGAACAAAAACAGTACACCCAAAAACTCTAGTAGGTAAAGTAAGAACTGATGGTGGCTTATGAAATTCAGAAAGTACTTTCAAAGGGGTTTTCATGTCAAGAATCTTTGTAGGAAGACGGTTGATTAGGTAGGTGGCAGTTGCTAAGGCTTCAGGCCAAAAACTCTTTGGGACTAAGGATTCAATAATAAGAGCCCTAGTTATCTCTAAAAGGATCCTATTTTTCCTTTCAGCTACACCATTTTGTTCGGGGGTGTGAGGACATGTGGTTTGATGGATTATTCCCTTGGATTGAAAAAACAGACTCATTTGTGAATTCACATACTCCCCACCATTATCTGTTCTCATAATTTTGATAGATGTCTGAAACTGTGTTTGAACCATGTTGTAGAACACAGTAAATCTATCATAGACTTCATCTTTATTTTTCAAAAAATAAATCCATGTCATTCTGGTGCAATCATCCACAAAAATCACAAAATACTTAAAATTGTGACCTCCACTAACCGGTGCGGGGCCCCAAACATCAGAATGAACTAAAGAAAAAGGAAACTCAACTCTATCATTACGAGGTTTAAATGATTGCCTATGACTTTTTGCTAAAATGCAGGTTTCACATTCAATCTTTTTATTTAACGGGAAAAGTTTTGGAAACAAAATATGCAAATAACTAACTGACGGGTGCCCCAATCTTCTATGCCATAGCCATTGTTCTCTTTCACTAGTTCCATGAGCAAGCATGACAGACCCACTTTCAGTAACTTCATCAACATAATACAGTCCTTCTCTCTCAGTGCCACGCCCAATGATCCGTCCCGTCCTGATATCCTGTAATAAACAAAAGGTAGGATGCATGAGTACTGAGCAATTTAGTTCTTTTGTCACATGACTGATTGACAAAAGTTTATGAGATAAAGACGGAACATAAAGGCAGTTAGTTAAATTTATGTTTGGAGTAATTGTGACAGTTCCTCCATTCATAACATCCATTTTCCCTTTATTTGCAGCCCGAATATGAGTTTTCCTTGGTTTTGAAAAAACTGAAAAATCAGATAAATCATAAGTCATAGTGTCGGTAGCACCACAATCGAAAATCCAGGATCCATCCGAATTAGATTGACTAGATCGGGTCATAAAGCCTTTAGCAATTGAACTCGGCCCATTTTTGAGCCCACTACCCGATCCATTTGCCATATTATTATTTTTAGTGGGTAAAGATATTTTAGGAAACATATGATTTATTTGTTTTGTTTGTGGCTTTAGATGCCGACATTCATATGCAGGTGATTGTGATGGCTTTGAGAGTTTATCTTCTCTCTTCTTACCCTCAACCACTGAGAAACACCTTTCTTCTCCAATCACAGCCGCCGCAACACCACCAACTCCTTTCTCCAATTTCCGGTCACCTTGATTATTTGAGTTGGTGTTTCTCTTGGTAGGTTTCTTGGGGCCAACCCACCAATCGGGATATCCAATAATCTCGAAACATTGCTCCTTGGTGTGCTTAGACATACCGCACTCATCACATAAAAGTCGAGATTTGTCCTCTTTCTTCTTGCCGTCGATTCGCCGGAATCCCTTTGAACCACCGCTGCTAAATTTTCCGGCAACAAAGCCGGAAGCTATACCTTCTAGTTCATTTCTTGTTGCTCCCAAAATATTTTGGTGAGCGGCATCTTTTCGAACAGAGGCATATGCGGCTTCGACGGTAGGAAGTGGATCGATTCGAAGAATCTCACGTTTGATGGGTTCAAACTTTCGATCCAAACCATTAAGAAACTGAAATAGCTTTTGATCAGATCTGATTTTGGCAAAAGTCTTGATATCATCTGGACACTTCATGGGGTTAGGGTCGATCCGATCGATTTCTCCCCAGATCCCTTGAAGGGCGATCCAGAAATCTTCAAGAGATCTATCAGCTTGTTTTAGTTCATTGGATCTAACATGAAGATTAAAAGTTTGTAACTTGTCTTTTCCGCTACTGTAAGTGATTGCTAAGGCATCCCATAGTTCTTTGGCCGTGGAGAACTCGGTGAGATTTCCGGCCAATATGGGATCAATGTTCTGAATGAGCCAAGAAAACACGATCAGGTCTTCTTGTTCCCACTTTTCATATTTTTCAATAGTTGCCTTTGTTGGTGGTTCTTCGGTTAAATGGTTTAATAATGATTTGGATTTTCCGCCTATGGCGACTCGAATCATCCGAGTCCATAAAGCGTAATTTTGGTTGTTTAATTTGAGGTTGATTTGCAAGTTGTCTGATAGTTTGGGATTCTACTCTCAATTTCTCAATCTCTTCCTTCAACTGAGTCATGTCATCTGTATTTGAAGTGGAGGCATTTTTATCTAGCTCAGAATTCTTCGTTTTCTCATAGTGAGATAATCGTTCTTCAGCAGCAGAAGCTGCTTCTTTTGCCTGCAGATTATAACCATCTTGAAGCTGATTTACATGCTCTTGGAGTGATGCAACTTCATCTTCTAATGATTTCTTCACCTTCTCTGCCTCAGCCTTGAAATTTTCATGAGAATCTTCCATCTGTTTTAGGGCAGCCTCATTCACATTTGCAAGGCTCCTATATTGCAACATATGATCTTTACAAGATTGGGCTTCTACTCTCAATTTCTCAATCTCTTCCTTCAACTGAGTCATGTCATCTGTATTTGAAGTGGAGGCATTTTTATCTAGCTCAGAATTCTTCGTTTTCTCATAGTGAGATAATCGTTCTTCAGCAGCAGAAGCTGCTTCTTTTGCCTGCAGATTATAACCATCTTGAAGCTGATTTACATGCTCTTGGAGTGATGCAACTTCATCTTCTAATGATTTCTTCACCTTCTCTGCCTCAGCCTTGAAATTTTCATGAGAATCTTCCATCTGTTTTAGGGCAGCCTCATTCACATTTGCAAGGCTCCTATATTGCAACATATGATCTTTACAAGATTGGGCTTCTACTCTCAATTTCTCAATCTCTTCCTTCAACTGAGTCATGTCATCTGTATTTGAAGTGGAGGCATTTTTATCTAGCTCAGAATTCTTCGTTTTCTCATAGTGAGATAATCGTTCTTCAGCAGCAGAAGCTGCTTCTTTTGCCTGCAGATTATAACCATCTTGAAGCTGATTTACATGCTCTTGGAGTGATGCAACTTCATCTTCTAATGATTTCTTCACCTTCTCTGCCTCAGCCTTGAAATTTTCATGAGAATCTTCCATCTGTTTTAGGGCAGCCTCATTCACATTTGCAAGGCTCCTATATTGCAACATATGATCTTTACAAGATTGGGCTTCTACTCTCAATTTCTCAATCTCTTCCTTCAACTGAGTCATGTCATCTGTATTTGAAGTGGAGGCATTTTTATCTAGCTCAGAATTCTTCGTTTTCTCATAGTGAGATAATCGTTCTTCAGCAGCAGAAGCTGCTTCTTTTGCCTGCAGATTATAACCATCTTGAAGCTGATTTACATGCTCTTGGAGTGATGCAACTTCATCTTCTAATGATTTCTTCACCTTCTCTGCCTCAGCCTTGAAATTTTCATGAGAATCTTCCATCTGTTTTAGGGCAGCCTCATTCACATTTGCAAGGCTCCTATATTGCAACATATGATCTTTACAAGATTGGGCTTCTACTCTCAATTTCTCAATCTCTTCCTTCAACTGAGTCATGTCATCTGTATTTGAAGTGGAGGCATTTTTATCTAGCTCAGAATTCTTCGTTTTCTCATAGTGAGATAATCGTTCTTCAGCAGCAGAAGCTCTAGCATTAGCTTCAGAAACAGCACGTAGAGCAAAATATATGCCTCCTGCTGCTACTCCGGAAAAAACCAAAATTTTCCACATTGTTTTAGGGTTAGAATCAGGGGGTGAAAAGATTAAAAAGTGGATGGAATTATTTTTTCTTTAGTAATGTTTCATCAATACTTTGCTCATTATATAATATTTAAGTTTAGTGAATTTCTTTTATACCAACGATGTGGGATGAAAGAAATATAAAAACTCCCTTCAAACTGTTATTCATAATATTATTATTTATTAAAAGTTAATTTTAAATAAAAACTGTTATTCATAATATTATTATTTATTAAAAGTTTGTAACTTACGAGTTGTCACATCATAAAGAAAAACATTATGTTGCAACAGCGGCTGAAAAAGTTGACAATGGAGGTGAACGTTCTTCCGGTGGTCGACCATCCAAACATTGTCAAACTAGTCGGTTACTGTAGAGAGCGCCGTGAAAAGGGGAATATACGAGCTTCTAGTCTACAAATATCTGCCTAATAAAAGTGTCAATTATCATTTATCTCCCAAGTCTGAAACACCTCTCTCATGGGCTAGGAGACTGAAAGTGGCTCAAGATGTTGGCAGGGCTCTAACATATCTGCATGAAGAAATGGAGTTTCAGGTATTTAGTGCTCCCCACATTCAGAAAGAGGAGTTATGTTACAAATGGGCATGCTTACAAAATCGGAACTTGGTTTTTTGCAGCATATTTTTGAAGATTTTACATCTTCCAACGTTTTTCTGGATGAGCATTGGAATGCTAAGCTTTCGGATTTCAAAGTGGCTCCATTAGGTCCACCGGGAGGATTCACCCATGTTTCAACCATGGTATGTTACTAGTCCCTCGTAAAATAAACAAGCTAACAATGCATATTATTTTTTTTCCTACAAAAAATACATTTCTATAGGCAATATGTCCATTCTTATCAAGAGTGAGACTTCTGTTGAGACTTGAGAGGACTATCCGACTATAACCATCAAATAACTTAGGTGGAGCCATGGAGGGTATCTACGGAAAAAATACAGTTTGTTTAGATGACCCCTTGATAGATTTATAAAAACAGAGATAGCTTTAAGTATGTGTGATGTGAAAATTCGGCATATATATGGACTGTCATTATAACACTGGAACTTCGGCTTTCATTTCTAAGTTTATGTAACACATGTCAACAGACTGATGAAACGGCTGGGTACACGCCCAGTAGCAACACATGGAGCTACGGGGTCTTCCTGTACGAACTTATCACAGGTAGGCCCTCACTTGATAGGACCCGGCCTGAGAATGAGCAGCAGCTTGTAGAATGGGTGAAACCCTTCCTAAGATCAAAAAACTTCAAGCCAAAGCTGGAAGGTAAGTACTCACTGAAGTCAGCAAAAACAGTGTCATTTATAGCCTACAGGTGTTTGTCACAAAACCCGATGCTAAGGCCAAATATGAGAGAGGTGTTAGAAATGGTTAACACACTCATTAAGCTTCCATCACGAGCAACCAATACTGCACAGGGGTTCAAAAGTATGGTCCGAGGTGTGGCTATCAAGCTAAAGAAAGTTTCCATGCGTATCACCAAAGTGTAAAAAGACTCCCAAGTACGAAGGTGAGGAAGGATCCATTTAGATCCGGAGCCTATATGATTTCCTCAGTCTACCCTTCAAAGCGTTTGAAATAGTATTAAATTTTTACAAGTATTGATTTGTGATTTAGCAACGTGTTAACACCATAACAATCAGCAAACTTCCTCAGTCTAATACTTGTCTGTTTTTGTATTCTTCAATTGTTTAGAAAAGATGATTTGTTAATTAACTAAACTAAATCACACCAAGGGAGAACCCGCCAATCTCTTGTTCAAAACCACAATTTAACAAACAATAGCCATCACAGTTTCACAAAGGTTCACATTGAACCAACTCGATTACAACACTACGCAATCACAGAACAAATTCACGACTATTAAGCAAACATTCCTTTTCTTTCAGCATATGAGACGATTATAATAGGGTATGTGATTGAAATTTTTGACATAACAAACTGAGATCAATGAAATCACAACAAACAATAATTTTATTGCAAGTTTTACATCAGCGCAAAGAAAAGAAACATATTACCCCAAGGCCCAAGCACACGGTTTCTTTGCCGACATGGATATGTAGCTTTGAGATATCAGGTGTTCGACATGATTAAACTTTACTTGTGAGAGATGATGGTCGCATCATAGCTAAAGTAAAAATAAAATAGGTTTATACACTTTATTAAGCCTTGTTTACAAGGAAACAATAACAATTCCATAATAATGAGGAAACATACACCTGTTTTTGATGGAAAGACCCAAAAGTAATGAGATAATATACATATGTTTGTCACACAACAATTTTTCTTTTATGACTCATAGTCTTTTTTCTTTCAGCATATGAGACGATTATAATAGGGTATGTGATTGAAATTTTTGACATAACAAACTGAGATCAATGAAATCACAACAAACAATAATTTTATTGCAAGTTTTACATCAGCGCAAAGAAAAGAAACATATTACCCCAAGGCCCAAGCACACGGTTTCTTTGCCGACATGGATATGTAGCTTTGAGATATCAGGTGTTCGACATGATTAAACTTTACTTGTGAGAGATGATGGTCGCATCATAGCTAAAGTAAAAATAAAATAGGTTTATACACTTTATTAAGCCTTGTTTACAAGGAAACAATAACAATTCCATAATAATGAGGAAACATACACCTGTTTTTGATGGAAAGACCCAAAAGTAATGAGATAATATACATATGTTTGTCACACAACAATTTTTCTTTTATGACTCATAGTCTTTTTTCCTTTTTTTAGTCGATGGTAAAAGCTAAGGCAAGTTCTACCGAAAAGGCAAAAAACCATTAAAAAGAACCACCAAAAGATTTTAAAAAATATTGACTTATTTTCATCAACTTAAGTTACGACAATACATCCAAAAATGAAAAGAAACAGGAACACAACTTCTAATTTCTCAAAAAAGAGATTATACTTTGCCAGATTGCTTGATTTCAACTATCTGTGCTTGCTGTAGTGTTCCCTGTCATGCTCACGGTTCTTTGCCGACATGGATATGTAGCTTTGAGATATCAGGTGTTCGACATGATTAAACTTTACTTGTGAGAGATGATGGTCGCATCATAGCTAAAGTAAAAATAAAATAGGTTTATACACTTTATTAAGCCTTGTTTACAAGGAAACAATAACAATTCCATAATAATGAGGAAACATACACCTGTTTTTGATGGAAAGACCCAAAAGTAATGAGATAATATACATATGTTTGTCACACAACAATTTTTCTTTTATGACTCATAGTCTTTTTTCCTTTTTTTAGTCGATGGTAAAAGCTAAGGCAAGTTCTACCGAAAAGGCAAAAAACCATTAAAAAGAACCACCAAAAGATTTTAAAAAATATTGACTTATTTTCATCAACTTAAGTTACGACAATACATCCAAAAATGAAAAGAAACAGGAACACAACTTCTAATTTCTCAAAAAAGAGATTATACTTTGCCAGATTGCTTGATTTCAACTATCTGTGCTTGCTGTAGTGTTCCCTGTCATGCTCACGGTTCTTTTCACGGTCCCGGTCCCGTTCCCTCTCCTTTACAGGAGAGGACTCGTATCTCGAAGGTCTTCTCTTGAAATGTCTGTCATCATCACTAGATTCATTATCAACAGCTGTAGTAGCAGTGGCAGAGGCGGTGCTGTTCTTCCTGGAAGCCACTACAGATCCACCACCAGATGCTGCTTCTGAGGAACTTGATGTAAGCTTGCGTTTCTTGGAAGCTGCAGCTGCTGCTGCTTCTTTTTCTGGGAAGCTGATGCGGGAGAAGACACTTCGCTTATGTTTCCAATCACTGTCAGAACTGGTTGCAGTTACTGCTGCTGCTGCCGCCTTAGAATCTGAGGTCGGCGGTGCTTGGGGTGGTCTTCTAGTTGATGGTTCTGAACGACGGTGACTCTTATGTTGCTGAGAGTGATGATGGTGATGATGTGTGTCATCGTAGTCGTCATAATCATAACGATCACTAGAAGATTTCCTCTTTGAGGATGGGTGTGGTGGAACATCGAGACCATCATCATGAGAATGACGACGATCAGGTGATGGCTGTTCGGTTCTGTGGCGGTGACCATCACTGCTGTGTTGTGGAATTGGTCTCTATAAAATTGATAAAACCAATTAAACTGTTGGCTTCAGAAACTTGAAATAATCAAATAAACCATAAACTAGAGGTATAATAACAGCTTGCATACAGTTTTTGACTTCATTGAGTGACCATCCACATGGCTGCGTCCTTCTCGGCTGAGATCACGTTCTTTTGGTAATTCCCTGTTGCTGTAATAGGTTAAAATAATATGCCATAACCTGAATACCCAAAATGAAAAGCACTTATTTTGCACAAATGTGTGTGTTAAAGGAATTATTTTTGCAAAACTTCTATCAACACAGTAATAAACCACATGTAATTATACTGCTAGATGATGTCTACACTGACGACTAACCTTCCTGTTCCACCACGCTTCTCGAAGTCACGCTTCCTCTTTAATTCAGCTCTGCGTGCTTCAAATTCCTCTCGACTCATAATGGGGGGTCCACCATTCATGCCCATTCCTAACTCTGCAAGATCCCTGTTACATATTTTATGAATATTAAGTGGTTGTTCATGCAAGTATATGTCATAAGATACAGCAAGAAAAAAATACCTCTGTGGTGGGATAAAAGGAGGCATCATCCCAGCCCCAAAAGGATCCTGGGGAAACATGCCTCCAAAAGGAACATCCATTGGCCCCGGAAACCCATATCCACCCATATATGGCATGCCACCAGCATATGGAACCATAAATGGATCCATTCCAGGCTGCATGCCGTTCCAATACGGATTATAAGGATTAGGGCCTGGAGGCATCATATAGTTCTCAGGTGCAAATTCCTGGGACGCTCTCCACTGCATCTCTGCTACTGCAAAATTTATTAAAAAACAAATGTTAGCCATTCAATCTTATTTATGGTTTACCAAGTTTAAGGAAGATAAGACACTACCATTCATAGGCATGTTAACTTTCTTCTTTTTCTTCTTCTTTGCTGAAAAGAAAGAAAAAAAATATGTAAAACATATATAATACCCAACTGAGTAATTGAAGACTTTTATAGCCACAATGATACATTACAAAATACTATACATATAAATGGATCGATGCAGATTTATGTATTAGAAATAATTGGTCAAAATGGTAAGATCATAAGAATCAGCTATAAGAAAACTGGTCAAAGGGCACCCAACGTGTGGTTGTAATATGTAAATTTCGTAAATCAATTTATTATAAAACTGAATCATTATTGTAACACAACAATCATATTTCATGTACTGAAAATTTGTACAGATATACTACAAAATATGGCAACATTTCGTCTTCAATGAGGCGACGCCAATTTACATATGAATGGATTGATGCAAGTTATGTATTAACGACAGTCGATAATGGGTCAAAATGGTAACATCAGCAATAAAAAAACCGGAAAAATGGTACCCTACGTGTGCTTGTAATGCATAGAACCCAGTAAATCAATTTCTTAAAAAACTAGACAAGCATTGAAATACAACAGTGATATAGTCATATTTCAAACTAAATATTCAAAAAAACAGACAAAGAGTTTCGGGTTGACCCGGCCAGGCCGTATTTAGCTAGCACCAAATGATTTCTGGTTTTAAACTGTAACAAAAGACCAGACATACAACCATGCGTAGGCAGCCGATAAACATCCCTTGAATAGGGCTGGAAAAGAAGGCTGGATCTTGATATATTACCTGCCTCAGCAGGAACTTGCTTCTGCTGCACCTCATCATCAGCAAGTCGTCCACTTCCCTGTGATGCTGGTTCCATCACACTTCTAGACCCATATGTTGCTTCAGAGACATCAGGGGCATTTGCGACTTTTTTCCCAGATACTGACGGCTGGGCTATAAGAGTTGTATCGTGTTCAGCAGGACCCGACGGCATCTTTGCAGTCTCCCCATTCTGAGGTGGATGTTGCACCCCCTTGGAGGCTGCGGACTGAGAAGGAGATGGAATCTTAAGCTGTTGTGGTGGTGGTGGTGGACATCTGGCAGATTCCATATCTGAAAAGTGGAAGTGACCAAAAGAGGATTAAGAAACATCATCACTGTTTATAACAATTTAGATAATAAGTTGTATATATATATACCTTGAACGTGATAGGCACTGCCACCATTTTCGGCACTGCTATTATTTGACTCCAATATTCGGTTTATTGTATCTCTTAGTGTCTTATTGGGCAACAGATCATCTGCTAGCACATTTGTGGCACCACAAACACACACTGATTTGTTGATAATGTGATCTCTTATACCTGACATAAAATCAGATAAATGCGATCAAAAATCCACAGATAGCATGATGTTATCGTATTAGTTCAAAAACTTGGCAGTACACTGTACACCTGTAATCTAACTTCTTTATCGCAATTAAAATTAAAACTTACATTTATCACAGAAACTCGTGAAACAGCACTTGCTCGTGAGAACAGCATCCTTCATCACTTCTTTACACAAAGGGCAGTGAAGTTCAGGAGGGAGATCACCAACAGTACGAGTAGAAGGCATACCTTCGATCTCCTTCTCAAAAGCAGCCCTGTTGCAAAAGCATTAAGCACAAGACAATTAGTCAAATTATACATACAAGATTCACAAAGCCAAAGGAAACTATAACGTAATACAAACAAAGCAACATACTCATTCGGCTTTAAAACTGCCACCGCACCACTAGGTAATGCATAAGAACCATCTGGGGTAGCCATTAACATAGATTTTGGGATGCCAGTTGGAGGTTTCACCCTCTTGATATCATAACTTGGATCACCATTGGTGGGGCAGTGCTGAATAAAATGACCTGGCAAAAATAGCAATTATGATTACTAAATATACCATTACTTCTGAACTTGGAAAGTAGAACTGATCTACCACATGTTCTTGCTAATTATCTATAATAGAGTAAGAGAGTAGCAATCATCTAGACCAAAAATTCTACCTTCTTTATGGCATCTGTGGCATACATAGCCTGGAGGTGGTGTTTTTCGCTCAAAGCCACCATTGCCCCGACCTAAAAAATAAGAGCAATAATTCAGTTTTCAGCAGCACGGAATGTTGATTCGCTTTTGTATTAAACCATCATATGCATTCTATATGCTGTGCTCTTTCATGATGTCATCTTTTTACAACAATTCACAAGCCAAATTTTCATAATGAAGAACACAACCACATACATAACATTAACATTAATAAATGACTGAATTAGGGAAGCTAAAAAAAGATGATTACCAAAACCTCGCCCACCCATTCTACCACCCATTCCACGCCCAAAGCCTCTACCCCCACCAAACCATCAAACCTTTGCCTGCAAGTAAATAAGCCAAACTTCAATCCCTCACATGACATATAATCATCACAAAAGAAAGAGCTAAAACTGAGAAGGTGATAGTACTGCTGCCAGTCCAACGCTGGTGTATCAATTAAGGCCTGAATTTTGCTGTCCTCGTCAGCATTACTGGAAACGGTAGCATCCTGAGGTTGATTAGTAGATACAGGGGCTACAACTTCAGGAATTTCATAAAGGTCATTTCCAAATTCATCATATTCTGAACCATCAGCCTACAAAATATCGAAAATCTGATGTGTTATAATCCTGAACCATGACCAAGTTCTTTAATCTATTATCGTTAGAAAAAGCTTACATAGTTCATAACAGAAAAACCAACTCCAGAAAAGTTACTCTTAGCCTGTTGCGCACCATCCGGCTCAACCATATTTGGCCTGCAAGGTAAAGTACAAAGAATAACTCATCTAACCACCTAAAAGTCTCAAACTTGACAGGTATAATTTGACCATCCAACGTGCACAAAGCTTTTGCCCGGTCAACAAACCATGATTTGGTTTATGTAACCATTAGAGTAAGCGAAGCTAAACAGTCAAACCTAACCCAAAAGCAAGTATCATATGCCTCTAAATAACCAAAAAGATAAACTATTTAAATTTTAAAGGTTTTGAAAATATACTCGGCAGGCTCAGTAGGTGCTGCAACTATAGTCTTGCGAGGTTGACCAGGTATACGACGAATTAAAACAGAAGTATTTTTATGAATCTGGTCTTCATCAAGATACTCTGAAATTACAAAAAAACATAACAATGCTGTGAAACACTATAAATGCAACAATCGACTTCAAACCAACTACCTTAATAACCCCCTATATCACCCGAAATGGACAACCCATTTCTGCAAACTTCTTAACATAACCACCACCTAATTTAAAAAAACATTTTGTAATTAACTAATGTTAATCCTCTCATTCAAAACCAGCTAAAAAAAGATTAAAGCTTTAAACTTCTGCAAAAAAAAATATTTCTCTGACACTCCAGGAATGTCTAGATTATTTCCTGCAAATAAGTTTTCTTTAAAGATACTATTTTACCAGACCAAATTCATTACAAATCATCTCTATGGCACTTATGTTAATCAAGTTTATTTCGAATTACCCAGAGCTAAACAAATAAGCCGAAAACCAACTAACAGGTCAAAATCTAAAAACACACACCTTCATCATTCTGGGGGTTGGTGACGACAAGATCATAATCAGTGCCTCTACCCAATTGCTTGGATTCATATATTTTTTCTTTCAAAGAGGCAACTGTTATATAATGTCCATCGATTGGAACCGAGTCATAGTCTTTTGCACTTTTAAACTTATAATATACTGCCATAATTATTATCTCAAATATAAAAAATTTCTTTTTCTTTTCTCTCAAAAAAAATCAAATAACAAGCACGAACTTCAGTTCACTACTACTACCACTATCAATAAAGGCGTTCATATAATATATATAAACTTATTAAACGCCTGACTTAAACACTAAAAAATAAAAGATAATAAAAATAATAACAGTACAAAATTCAAAAACCAATAATCTCTATATTTTTTTTTCACAAAATCAAACCGACTCAGGAACTGCTTCAATTTGCTTCAATCAAATCCTTGAATCATATTCACGCGCGTAAATCCTTCCGATTTGCGGTGATTCTTCACTCGCTCAATCAAATTGAATGATTTCACGCGCTAGGGTTTCGAAAAGATTCGATCTTGGGTGATGAAAATCGGAAACCCTAATTCTTCGATTCTCCGTCGTCGATCTCTTCAGGTGCTTAATTCTTCCGATATAGCGATAGATTCGCTTTCAATTTCTCGGATCTGGTATCTGATTAAGCGATTTCCTTCCAATCGTCTCGAATCTTTGTACAGAGATATATATAGATATATATACGTTTATGTATATAGATGATCAAGAAATCGTTCAAAGAAAACGAATATCGAATTCAATAGGTTAATTATGTGAATTGCCTTTAAAAAGATGAATAATTCATTATTCCTTGGGATTGAAATTATTGTGAGTAAATTAGGGCAAAATCGCCAGAAAGATGTATGTATATATTCCCCCAAATATTTGTATGTGTGTAAGGCTTGCCCACTTTCGAGATAAAGCGGTGTTGTACTTTAATGTAGATATATAGTGGGGATAGTTACACTTTAGCCCCCTTGGATACTTTACTTCTTACCACAAGTTGTGATAAATCTACCATACTTGTGTTTTAGTAACTTGTACAGTGTGTTCAGAATGTTGTATTGTGTGGTAAATTTTAGAATGTTGTACTGTGTGGTAAATTTATCAAAATATGTGTTACGAATATCATTACCCTTTTATAAATGGTAACATTTCATTGGAACAATCACGTGAGCTTCCCATTATGTTCTGTGTTTTAGTAACTTGTACAGTGTGTTCAGAATGTTGTACTGTGTGGTAAATTTATCAAAATATGTGGTACGAATATCATTACCCTTTTATAAATGGTAACATTTCATTGGAACAATCACGTGAGCTTCCCATTATGTTCTATGTGGCCATTAGGGTGATAGCCTAATGGCTAAGGAGTTTTCCACTTTGTGGTTTCTTCCTAGGGGGTCATGGGTTCAAATCTTGCCACATGCAAATGTGGTGAGGGGCCTTAGCAATGCTATACCCATCTACACATGAGAGAGCAAACCCTTTAGGGCATTGCCAAGATTTGAACCCGGCGTGGGCGCATCAAAGTTTGGGGTGTTAGCCATTTATCAGTTCTGTCTTTCAAAAAAAATTATGTTCTATGTGAACTATGACTAAAGACGGTTAATACTTAAAAGGGGATATCACATATGTTGTTTGACTGCATAAAAATTGACTGCAGCAAGGTCAAATTCAGGAGGCAAAGATTTGTATTGTTTAAGATAAAAATGTTATTTTATAAAACTTCTTCTTTGCTGCATATGGAGTTTGCTGCATATTAGATTTTCCCGTACTTAAATACTTAAAAGGGTATGGTTGACGAAAATAACCATAGTTGTTAATTGTAGCTTGTAACTATAACTTTTAGAACTTAAATTTGTAGTTTTAAAAAAATGTTTTTATCTAAAATTTTACTTTTTGGAAGTATTTGGTAATTATAAAAAAATATTATAATTGTAACTTCATGAGATATTTGTGTAATTATAAAAATTAAAAATTTCATCCAAACTAAAAATTCTGAAATGCTACTTTTGTTTCATTTTGGAGCTTGTTTTTTCAAATAAAAGCTGAAGAGAAATACTTAATTAAAGGGGAAAAAGAAAGGGTTTTGTTGTTGGGTGGATTCAAGTGATACAAGTTGTGGCTGAAGAGATATTGTTGATAAGTAAAGGTGGTGAATTTTGGTTAAAAAAGTGATTGTTTATGTAGTTAAGAGGTATAGGAAAAGATTAAAATTCATGATGAAAGGAGATTTTCAAAAGTTTTTTGTCTATGAGTACTAAAAATTCAAATAGTTAAAGTAAGTGTCTCCTTTATGAATTAACCTCACAAAATGTACTACCTATTCAATTTTTCCTTTTTAAAAAACTTGTGTGACACACAATGAAATTAGCATCGCCAGCCCTTTAAATTTGACATGAATTTGGTATATATATGTAACAAGTTTTTTGACCCTGGGAGGGCGTTGCCCGGGATCGACGTTGCGTCATGCAAACATTTTTTGGACACGTTAAGTTTACTATGGTGGTCAAAACCAAGAGTTTGATGGTAAAAGTTAGAAGCCTTAAAATAAGATATAGAAAGTAAAAAAAAATAAAATTGATGATTAAAGTTAGAACTATAATTAAGTTTGTATACAAAAAGTTGGACCAAAGTTAAAAAAATACAAAAGTTAAGTGGTAAAAATAAGTTTGAAGCGTTAAAAGAATTAAAATCCAAAGTTAAACGTAAAAGAAAATAAGAAACTCTAAAAGTATACTATCGTTAAAAAAAAACGGAAAAAGACAAAATAAGAATAAGACAAAATAGCTGATGTCATCAGCCGGTACTGTTCATCGGCTAAGCCGAGCCGAGGAGCCGTCACTGTGCAAGCCGAGCCGTCAAACGGCTTACTGTAGCTAAGCCAGATGCCACTCACTCACAGCCGCCACTTTGATCTTTGTTATATATATGTAATGTAATAATACACATCCAAATCAACAGTTACCGCCATTTTAATCATAATAAGCTGCCATTTATTTATCTATTTCTATTAGGCATGAGCATATGGACCGGAAACCCGAAGCCCGACCAAGACCCGACCGAGACCGACCCGGACCGGCCCGACCGAGCCACAAACGGTCCGGTCTTCGGTCTGTGATTTCATGCAACTTCGGTCTTCGGTCCGGTTCGGTCCAAAACCCGGAAAAAGACGGTCCAGGACCGAAACCCGAGCAGCGTCCAAATGAGTCTTTATTATGTATGGGCTTAATTAATGTATGGGCTTTAGTCTTTATTTGTATTTCAGCCCACAAGCAGCGTCCAGGAGCCTTAATTAATGTATGGGCTTAATTAATGTATGGGCTTAATTAATGTATGGGCTTAATTAATGTATGGGCTTAATTAATGTATGGGCTTAATTAATGTATGGGCTTAATTAATGTATGGGCTTAATTAATGTATGGGCTTAATTAATGTATGGGCTTAATTAATGTATGGGCTTAATTAATGTATGGGCTTAATTAATGTATGGGCTTAATTAATGAGTCTTTATTATGTATGGGCTTAATTAATGTATGGGCTTTAGTCTTTATTTGTATTTCAGCCCACAAGCAGCGTCCAGGAGCCAGGAGAAAGTCGAGCGTTTGACAATTGATACTAATATTCTTTTACTATGTTTTATTTATTATATAATTAAATTAACAAATTGAAAAGAAAGGGTTTTGTTGTTGGGTGGATTCAAGTGATACAAGTTGTGGCTGAAGAGATATTGTTGATAAGTAAAGGTGGTGAATTTTGGTTAAAAAAGTGATTGTTTATGTAGTTAAGAGGTATAGGAAAAGATTAAAATTCATGATGAAAGGAGATTTTCAAAAGTTTTTTGTCTATGAGTACTAAAAATTCAAATAGTTAAAGTAAGTGTCTCCTTTATGAATTAACCTCACAAAATGTACTACCTATTCAATTTTTCCTTTTTAAAAAACTTGTGTGACACACAATGAAATTAGCATCGCCAGCCCTTTAAATTTGACATGAATTTGGTATATATATGTAACAAGTTTTTTGACCCTGGGAGGGCGTTGCCCGGGATCGACGTTGCGTCATGCAAACATTTTTTGGACACGTTAAGTTTACTATGGTGGTCAAAACCAAGAGTTTGATGGTAAAAGTTAGAAGCCTTAAAATAAGATATAGATAGTAAAAATAAAATAAAATTGATGATTAAAGTTAGAACTATAATTAAGTTTGTATACAAAAAGTTGGACTAAAGTTAAAAAAATACAAAAGTTAAGTGGTAAAAATAAGTTTGAAGCGTTAAAAGAATTAAAAAAGTAAAGTAAAAAAATAAGAAATAAAAGTATACTATCGTTTAAAAAAAAACCCGGAAAAAGACGGTCCAGGACCGAAACCCGAGCAGCGTCCAAATGAGTCTTTATTATGTATGGGCTTAATTAATGTATGGGCTTTAGTCTTTATTTGTATTTCAGCCCACAAGCAGCGTCCAGGAGCCTTAATTAATGTATGGGCTTAATTAATGTATGGGCTTAATTAATGTATGGGCTTAATTAATGTATGGGCTTAATTAATGTATGGGCTTAATTAATGTATGGGCTTAATTAATGTATGGGCTTAATTAATGTATGGGCTTAATTAATGTATGGGCTTAATTAATGTATGGGCTTAATTAATGTATGGGCTTAATTAATGTATGTCTTTATTATGTATGGGCTTAATTAATGTATGGGCTTTAGTCTTTATTTGTATTTCAGCCCACAAGCAGCGTCCAGGAGCCAGGAGAAAGTCGAGCGTTTGACAATTGATACTAATATTCTTTTACTATGTTTTATTTATTATATAATTAAATTAACAAATTGAAAAGAAAGTAGGTTTATTGGGATTATTAAAAGATAAAAAAGATGCCTTTTACTCTTCTTCAATAATTCTTTCAAAATCATAATTCATCCTCTGATCCTTTTTCTTCTTGATTTCGATTACAACTTACAATTTACAAGGCTTCAACAATCAAGATTCAAGAATGTCTAAATCATCATCATCCATGGTAAGTTATATGCAAAATTCACTTAATATATGTTTCTTCTTTAATATTAATTCCGAAAAAGAGGCTACTGTGATTCTATTGTAATTGCAAATTTGCAATCCATGGAATTTCGGTCAGGAAGATTTTAGCCCAGCACTCCAGCAGGTTTGTTTAGGCCCATTTTTTGATTTTTTTGTTGCATTTCGGTCTGGCCCAACAATAACCGAACCGACCCGGTAAAACCAAGAACCGGACCGGACCGACCGAGCCACAAACGGTCCGGTCTTCGGTCTGTGATTTCATGCAACTTCGGTCTTCGGTCTTGTTCGGTCCGGTCCGGTCCGGTCTTCTGACCGTGCTCATGCAAACGGTCCGGTCTTCGGTCTGTGATTTCATGCAACTTCGGTCTTCGGTCTTGTTCGGTCCGGTCCGGTCTTCTGACCGTGCTCATGCCTAATTTCTATGTAATACTACAATTACGCAATTTCTTGCACAAATGGCATCAAAAGTTGACTAGATACTCAATTTTCATAAAATTCTAATTCAAAATTATATTTGATCGTCAGCTTTATGTCATATGCTCCAGCTATAAGAATTTTCTTGGTGTTGGATGCCAAATTTGAGCAGGTTAATAGTTCTCATTTAATCTCTTCGAGATTTCGAATTGAGTTTATTTATCGGTGGTAGTATAGATATTGATACTGTACTGTTTCTGGGCTATTCAAGCTTCAATCTCCAAGTCCAAGACTATCAGGAGGCAGATGATGACTTCAAGCTTAGCTTTAAAAAGGTTTATTCGAGGTTGAATAACTCAGAAATATTATCATAGTATGTTGGGAGACCTAAAAATGGAACTAAGTGATCATCATTTCTCAGACTTACACAAGTCATAACCAGGTATGTCTTCTAAACCACATATGAAGCTACAGCCCGAAAGCCAAATGTTCATCAGACATGTTCTTGGACTGGAGGTGAAAATCATTCAGCTCGACTCCTGAGAACCAAATTCATAAATGTCTTCGGCCTACAGATTGGAAGTAAAGTCATCCGGTGACCAAAGTCCAATGACATGGTCCATTTAGAAGAACCTGGAATTAGACTATTGCTCAGCCCATATACCGACAGACGACAGTGACAGGGATATGGACTCGGAATCAAAGATGAATAATTAATGCTTTTGCATTTACATAAACCAATTAGAACCAAACAAATTATATTAGTACAAAAGCGAACACTTGATTAAACTCACAATCCCTTGAATTACCTTTTTGAACCACTCTTTGGCCACATGATTGAGTTGGATTGTAAAACTTTAATCTGAGCAAGAGAGAGAAAACTAAAAGTCGTCATATGTCTGTCAAGATTAAGGACGAAATAACCACAACATAAGCAAGAAAGAAGAATATGGCTATCTGCATGAACAACTTCGGATTATCTCGCATGTTTGGAGATGTTACCGCTCTGCAAAACAAAACAAAAGGTCCATGTTTACTTTTAGAGGTTTGAAACTATCATCAACCAGAGAAAAAGTTTAATAGGTATCACTGCACAAGTCCACAACATTCACCAAACCTATACTATAAAAATGACCTGTTACCCAACCTGCCCACCTTACCACTTCTACTCGTGAACATTGGAGTTTTATGTATTAGAAGATTGCAGCTGAGAGAAGTTACCTAGCAATACGCTGAGACAGCCGGGGGAAGGGTAAACTCTGAATAAAGACGATGCCAGGTCCAGTCAACATTGCTGTTACTAGATTGTCCCCCTATGAAAGATCAATGTGAATCACACATTTAGAAAACAATAATGATAAAGCAGCATATGGATCTTTATCTATGTAATCCATTAAACAAGAGCTGTGAAATTTGGTGTCCATGCATTAACGCCCCAAGCCCACCCTGCCTAAATTGTTGAGTAAGAAATACTTCTTATATGTCAATTGTCACTCTACCACATACCAATAAACTCGTTTACTTAACCAATGTACCTTTTATTCCGATCATTAAATCTGCTTTGGTCAAAACTAAACTTTTCCGACATATTTGCCCTTTATAACCTTAACACTAATATCATTTAATAAGTGGAAAAAAAGAAACTAATTTATTTAGCAAGCACAGAGTAGTAGTAACATAAAACGCACACAGTAAGCAATAAATAATGTTATTAATCACACCACAAACAATAAGCAAATTACCCCAAAGACCACTCTTCTCATTGGGCCGTTGTACTTAATTTGCACATTGACCGTAGATGGTACGGCAACAATGCTAGACATATCAACTTGAAGAGTCTCGCCCACTTCAAGATTCTTCTGTACAACTAACAACAGAAAGAAAAGGAAACTAGATAGGTCAAAGTATCATTATAAGACAAAAAAAAAAAAAGACAAAATAGCTAAGATACTATAGGATAATCTTTAACTACAAGATCAAAATATTACTATTGTGATGGAAATCATTACTAAGACAAATAGGGAGTTAGAGCAACGTTTATATAGTATAAGTTTTAACCATTAGCTGCTATAAAGTATAAACACAAAATATTTGCCGAGTTATGAGCAGTTTTATGTGCAACATCAGAACCAACAAGTTATAAAAAATATACCAGATCCACCCCCAACTATAAATGCCAAGCCTTGGCCTGACAGCTTTTGTCTCAAGAATCCCTACAAAAACATAAGACTGTAGTTAGATACATGCACTTGGTTTAATGGAGTTTAGAGGTGGCCCTTTCGGTCAATTTGAGTTAAGTTGTATCCTTAACCTGTCAAATAGAAATCTAGCTTAAAGAAAATAGTGAATTAAAACCTTTAGTTTAAGAGAGAACGAGTAAATGAGTGACATAAAAAAAAAACTAAGCTTAAGTGAGCCAACAGGTTAAAAGTCACCGAAATTCCTTTTTATTTATGTAAAGGCAATTAATTCACATACATTTGGTCCATAATAGAACATTATTCACACATTCATCCCCACCAGCACTGTGGTTAACCACAACTTCAGGGATAGAGGTCTACTTTAATAGTTTGATGCACAAATCCTCCTACATTATCTTATTCAAATTTAGATAATTTACGTAACAATATTGTTTTTGTACCCATAACTAAGACACTCATAACTTGTAAAAGAAATCAAAAAGTGCAAACAAGATGTTTGTTGGCCAACCAAACGCGTTCCAGTTCATGCTAAAAATGCCCTGATTCAAGACAAACCTGATGTGTCACCCAACCCGCCCATTTCGCCACCTCTAAGTTTCCAACTACTATCAGATAAGTAAATGTTGCTGAGGGCCATGGAATCTCACCTCTACGCCAGGTACAACATTACGTGCCCTCTGATCGAAAGTATTACTGATCTTGACATCACCGATGGAGCAAAGGAATGCATCTGGCTACAAAATAATACTCCAAAAGTCAAATAGAGACCATCTCATCGATATGAAAAATTGGAGGCAAAATATATGCCATATAAAAAAAGGTAAAAGCAGTTGACGAGTCAAATATAGACCTGACACAAAATTTCACCACCAAATTTTGCTAAGTCAATCTGCAACATAGTAAACGAAAATCTAAGTATCGAACATGAACTCTTAGTCAACTGTCAACTACAGAATAGGATGAGACAAACCGGGAGAATCCTTGCAAGAGAAGGTGCAGCAATGCCAACAAATCCATCACTTGTACCGTTATTTAGAAAAATTGTGCTACTCACATGCTTGCCAAAAAGCCACTGCCACATTCCAGCCTCATTTTCTGGGGCATAAACATTTTCCATTTGAGTCAACCCAGACATGTAGCACATGCAACCTGCAGAGAGATCACACATTATTGGAATTTTCCGTTTAATATGCCAATGTTACAGATTACAATATAGGGAATTTATTTCATTGACAGCCCTAAATTCATCTAGGGCTTTGTATGTCCAGGCTTGTCACCCACTAATATGCTCTGTATTTTGTGGCTCTGCTATGTATAGAATACTTCTATCGAAGTATCGTGTCCACAAGACTTGTGATTCAAAGCGCATTAGTTACCGCTTCCCGAACAAAGTACAAAAAAAATACACCACAGATAAAAATACAAATGCCCTACATTCATGTTGGGGTATATACAGTGGAACATGCACATCTGGTCATAAATAAAGCTAATTATGTAGTTGTTAGTGTTATGATCTCTAAATATGTTTTGGTCCATCACCCCTACTGTAATTCATACATTATAATGTTGTTTAATGGAATATTAACTTATGCAGATCTTGCTCATCAATAATAAACATGATGCATCAGTGACCAGAAGAAAGATTAAAGGGCATTTCGCTGATCAAAAAAGGTAACATAATTACACATAGAAATGCACAAACAGATTAAAAGGCTGGTTAAATAAAGAGAATATAATCAATATGGATTTACCAGGCCTTGCACTGACTTTCTCATCTGGCTTCAACATTATCTGGCATAGACAATCAGAATTAATGATCAAAGATTTAGGTTATTTTGGTGGAGATTAAGTTCTTCGGAGAAAGATGAAGGATACAGCAAATACCTGAACTATCTGAGCCTCGCCCCCTAAAATCTGAAAAGGTGTAACATCTTCTTGCTGGCTCTATTGAAATTAACCCCAATAGTCAGATTATTGAAGTAAAAAATACTACATTAGGTGCATCAATTGTTTAAATACTTGAATGTTACGAAATACAGTATTGGGTGCTTGATTGTTGCTTGTTAAGAAATACCACATCAGGAATTTGTATTGTTAATTGTTATAGGCTTAAAGCTGTATTCTAAAGGTTCAGTTGTACATTTGGATATAGCTTATGTGATTCTGTGTAAAGCCAATGCACATGAAGTTAATAATTGTCCTTTAACTGATCAAAAACCACATACAATTAATGTATGACATGTTTAGATAGAAAGTAAAGAAACTTAAGTTATATAAGAAGTGTCAATTTTGAAGTATGTTAGAAACACAGATACAAATTATGATCTAAAGCTAAGATAAGGTCAAAACAATTAAGTTAGTCCATACATCTTCCATAGAAATGCTGACAATATACACCATCTGTTTGACTTTACTGAAACCCTGCAAGTATAGTTCCTAGTTTGATATATTTTTATCTCCGTCCCCAAATGAATGCCAAGTATTAAACTACAGCTTCCATCAGTTCTAATTTCAATTTTCCCGATGGTATTATTAGATCGCTACAAAACTCAGGTTGCGGGTTCAATTTTTCAAGTCTCCTTAAGAACATCAATGCATTAGTTTGCTGGCTGTTCATAAAATAAGTTTCATCTTGAAATTATACCTTTAATGTGCATCCTTCAATTGGTACTTAATATCTATTAAAGTGTGATAACTGTCAGATAAATAGACTTCTCACAATGTATATGGTGCATATTTGTTATTTCTAAGCACCCATTGGTACATGCAAGGTTAGATTTAAGAGAAAACGGTGTCAATAATCTTACATGGTTAAACCATATTAAGTAAAGCTATAGAAGATATTAATAACGTGAAAAACAGTTATTTCCTTATCATTTCCTTACTTGCCCATTGTAACCTTACATCGCCTTGCATATAATCAGCTCATGGAATGCTGAACTTCTTTCTATAAAAGAATTTGAGAATTAAATGTGACACATGGGTTCCATTCCTTTAAGACTTTAGTGCTGTGACTGTAAAATGTACAGACTTTTATCATCTGTTGCAACCCCACAGGCCACAACTCTTACTTTTTGACAGGTAAAGTCTTACATTTTGAACGACCTAGTATTTTCATAGACTGTCGCAAGTTAGACATGAACCTTCAACCTCTTGGTAGATGGGCCACACCCTAAAGCGCTATACCAAAGGCCCTCTAGATAAAACCCTAAGTCATATTCGATGCTGAGAACTATGAACTAAAATATATATTCAGTGTTTTATGCCTAGTGTGACGGCGAAAACACAAACTTTTAACCAAGTTGCAGTCCTAAATCTCCCAGCACATTCTTTCCTAGTGCACCATATACACACCTAAGATGCAAATTTGAAAAAAGAAAGGGATGAAATGAGAACCAAGTGGACCTGGAATTTCTATCACCCTCATGTATTATCCACTTGTACATGGTGCATCATGTTGGTTGTATCTATTGCCTATGAAGAAAATATGGTATGTACCTTTTCTTTAACAGCAAAAAATATGGTGTGTACCTATCACTTCCATTTCTAAAGCTCTATAAGTCTAACAGCTAAATAAGTCTTCTTCTAACATGTATTTCGAGCAACTGCTGCACATTCTCACAGACATTCATACCAACCAACACAAACCTGGCAACTATTTGACTCTTTAGTATGATAAAATCAGCTACTTACTAATATATGGTTAGTTGGTTACCAATGTAGCCTCCGTAAGAGATTGTCGAGCATTACATATACACATATACACATCCAAGCTCTTTCAACCTAGTAACCCCACTGTTCCACCGTCACACTTTCATTTCCGCATGTTAAAAATGTGTTTTGCCTTAGAAATTTACACCCCCCTTCCCCAATTTAGTCATCGCGGCAAAGTTCAAAAATTATTTAGCTTTGTAATTGCAATCAAATCAAACATCCTACATCGAATAGTCCTTAAACCCTAAATTTAAGGACCAGCTTCAGGCGATGTTCGCTATGTCACATTACCATGGACCAACCGACCTAGGATTCAAGCTCGGAATCGAACCCGTGATCTATTCCCACAAAAGTCCTCCTCAACCAGGTCAACCAACCGTTTGCAGGGAACGGAATTTCGGGCAAAATTCTTATTATTTGATACTACATAATCACAACCTTGCAATATCACATATTCACATATTTATATATATAATCATAGACAGCAGTTACATATCAGATCAACTATAATTGACGGATTTATAAAAATTACAAATCTTAAATTGTAAACTAAAATTGAAAAAATTACCACGCGATCATATACGTACAATAATTAAAATTCGTCAAATAAACAGAAATTGATTGAACAAATATATAGTAAAATTGAGGAAGTAAAATAAAATTATATGATAATAATAATGAATGAATGAATATATATACCTGATAAACAAAGGGCTGAAACGGTGTTGAAAAGAACGGAGCTGCCATGAGATCCAATAAAACACACACACAAACACGAACTGGATTTTGAGGGGGATCACTGAAATTAAATATTAAAACCCCTTTGGAATTTTGGATCGATTTGAGTGAAAATCGATTTTGTTTTCATTTTTTCTTACTATATACTTTGGTTAAATAAAGGTGATTAAATTACTGAGATAACCACCTGGTTTTGCTAAAATAAGTGTAGCTTGCTGATGGATGAAGGGCAATATTGACATTTCATGAGTTTCTGGCTGCGTGCCTTTTTTTTTCTTATTCTTCTGATTGCTTTTATTTATTTTGAACAAAGAAAATAAACTAATTTAATTTTTTTTGGGAATTTTTTTGTTTATATAAGCCACCTTATAGAAGCCATCTTAATAATGGATTTATAACAACAGCCATGAGTTTTTTTCTTGTATGAATTTTAAAAAACTTATATTTATGTTATTCTTTGATTCAATTCTAACTCAGTAACTCAATGTAATTATTCAAACACTAATTTTATCTTTACAAATTTTTGTCATCAATTTCATAAAAATAATACAATTTTAAAATTTAATAAGACAATAGGTATTTGTTTGAAGAAGAAAAACAAACAAGACGGCAAGTAAAACAATGGATGTCCCAAAAAGGTTTGCTTTGTGTGTTTTTGCAAAATGGATTAAACAATTGGTACTTGATATAGTGTTATTTGTATTGTAAAATATATTTAGTATAATTTACCACATGGGGTGAACCGACGTCACCCACCAATTATTTTAAAGCGTTAGTTAAATTGGAATTTAATTATTTTATATTATTTAAGTGAAAAATTTACCTAAATTATTAAAATAAACTAGATACACATAAAATGTAATTTATGCAATAATATATAAGCATATAACCATATATCCAACCAAATACTTAAAAAGCATACTCACAAGTACACAAACTCAAACACGCTCGGTACACCTAACAAACTTCATGGTATCTAACATTGTTTAAAGTAAATTCAACTCATCGGCATCAAAGTGACATCCACGTTGTTTCGCCTTTTCAACCAACTTTCTCCATATATTATTTTCTTTGGAAAGTGTCTCTTCGTTTCCAACTATGATTAGAGAGTGGCGTGCTCTTGTGAGAGCCACATTGGTTCGTTGATGACTGCTCAGAAAACCAAGGTCACCTTCCTCGTTGCATCTTACCATCGAAAGGATTATTATATCCGTTTCTCCCCCTTGGAAACTGTCCACGGAGTTCACATCTATCTTTAACGACTTTTCAAACTTCTTGATTATATCTTCCAACAGCCTTTCAATAAAGTCACTTGCTCCCTATAAGGTGCTATCACTCACGGAAATTTTCTCGTCACCTCCATTACATCCTATACATATAATTAAGTTAAAAATATTATATATTAGTAGTAGTAGTTATAAATTAACAAACGGAAAAAAAACATTATTTAAATAAAAGTTACAAACCTCTTAAACAAAGCTTTTCGACTATTCTCACAATCACGCGGGCCTCCTCCGTATTCTTATAGCTTTTGTCATTGTCTCCCCTTTCTTCTCCGGTGTCACTAACATTGATGAAGGAGAACGTTCCAATCTTGCCTCCTTCAAGATATGTCTTACGATACGTGTCTGCTTTTACAACTTCTCCATCAGTAATGCGATTATCATAGAAACGCTTATTTGAGAATAGGCTAATTTCAGGATGCATTCTATATTGTGTAGCTAGTAGGTGTTTTGAATACCCCTTCAAATGATCTAATCTCTTAAACAAACTTCTTCTGAAGCCAAAATTTGCAGAAACCTATGTGATAGACATATGTGTCAGTGCACATTGGTAGAATTAAGTACTACTCCAACTTAAGAAACATGCAATATAGTTTTTCTTATCAATATATTAAATTGATGCAAAATTGTTTTCGTGTCACTCAATTTTTAATTACTAATAATTCAAATATTAATTATCCTTAATTTTCATTATAGCATTTTCATTATAGATTATACCAAAACACTATATAATAACTTATGCAATAAGCACAAACCAAAACGTTCAAGGGCATTCATAAATGGTAAAACTTTTTTCTAACGTTTTTATAAAAACTTTTACTCCAATAATAAAAGCTTGAAACTAGCTTAAAGTTCTTTAAATTGTAATAAAAAATGTAAGAGAGAGAGTGCAATAGCTTGAAGTTTTATAACTGATTGATAAAAACCCTTCATTTTATAAAAGGTTTTTCAATAGTATCGAATCTTAGAAAAAGCTTTACAAAAATACCATTGAAGATGATATAAGCCCGACCAGACACCAGTTAGTATATGTATACAATGCAACATCTTATAATACATGTCAAAGCAATGTAAATATCATTGTCCTTTAAGAATTAGGTTAAATATCTTTCCTTAGAAAAATAATAAGTGTTATTGAGATCATACTTTTAAAACACAAATAATCATAAAAATGTTTAGTTAAAAAAAGTAACTATTCGTGTTTACATAAAAACAAAAGAAAGTTTAAAAAAAACATGTAATCAAAAAATTCATTTTGAAAACACAATGTTAGTTAAACACCCTTTTGCTCAAGACAAATCTGCTAGCTTCAACTTTCTAAATCAAAAATATTTTATTAATGGAAAATGATAACGACATCCTAACACTCCATTCTCGGGTTTTAAACAAATAGAAAAAAAAGGGGATGATTAGATAGTGAAAGAAAAGAAAAAAATAATAGCAGATAAAGTTCATTCTTGAGTTTATGAAAAAAAGAAAGGAAAAAATATACTTTTACTTTACAAAATACCCTTTTGAATAGCATATATATATATAATACTTTGTTGAAGGCTTAGAGTGGTAATTGCAACAAGTTTTTTTCCTTTCCTTCCAAATCTGGCCAATTTGGCAAGAAACTTTTAGGCTTAAAATTCCTTTAAGGGGGTTTGGTTCGCGGAATTAATTGGAATTCCTAGGAATTGGAATTTGAATTCCATTCCTAACCATGTTTGGTTCACAAAAATGATGGAATTGGAATCACAACTTTCCACCCAATTCCTTAAAACATTGAATTTGAAATTCCTTCAATATATTGATGGAATGTTTCAAATTCCAATGGAATTCAACAATTTTGACAAAAAAGCCCTCCTTTATAATAAACTTTAAATTATTTATTTAACCTACCTCCCACCTTTCTTCTCCAACGGTAGCTTACCGGAAAAACAACCACCACGTAGACTTGTTGCTTATGAGATTAAAAATCATCATCGCTGTTGTTTATCGAAATAAGAGTAGCCACCATCGCTGCTGCTTACCGGAGTAACAGTAGACACCACCGTCGCTGCTTCTTGGAGTAACAGTTGGCACTATTGATGCTGCCGGAATACCAATCACCATCGCTGACCGTTTGTTTTCTGTGTGTGTGTGTGTGTTAGATCGTTATGAAAAGCCGCTAGAGAGATGAATACGGGGGTTTCGTATATTTTTTTTATATGTGGTATGTGGTGCTCAACAGAGCCATCGGAGAAAACAATCGTGATGGTCTGACGGTTTGTGAATGGTTGTGTGTGTTAAATCCAAGTGTATATATTATTATTATTATTATTATTATTATTATTATTATTATTATTATTATTATTATTATTATTATTAAAAGGTATAAAATAATATGTTGTTATAATGAAAAAAAATAAAAGTATAATAAACGGTTAATTTTGTCATTTGACATAATTTCTATTATAATTCTTTTATATAAATTCCATCGAATTATGTCAACCAAACACAAGACAATTATTAAAACTTTCAGATTCCAATTACCTCTCATTCCAATTTCTTTGACAGATTTCAATTCGATCAAAAACATTATGTGAACCAAACTGCCCCTTAAATTATTCTATCATTCCCTTTCTTTTCTTTGATTAAAAAAACTGAAGAATGAAAAAATAAGGTATTTTTTATTATTTCTTTTCTTATTTCTTTTAAAAGAAACTCAAGAATGTAATGTAACAAGAATTTTAACCCTGGGCGTTGCCCCGGATCGCCGTCGCATCATTCAAACATACATATAGCATTACCCAAAAGTTTGGACACTTAAAGTTTACTATAAGGGGTAGAAAGTTAAAATATTAGGCTGCCAAAGTTGGAAAAACCAAGAGTTCGATGACAAAAGTTAAAAACCTTATAATAAGTGATAAAAAGTAAAAAATAAAGATTTGATGATTAAAGTTAAAAAACTTTTGTAGAAGTAAATTATACTTACAACTTTGTAAAAGTAAATAAAGTACATTTAAGTTTCTATAAAATTTTTGGACTAAAGTCAAAAAACCAAAAAGTTTAGTGGTAAAAATACGAAACTCAAAAAGTATACTATCGTAAAAAAAAATAAAAAGAGAAAAGGACAAAATAGCTGACGTCAGCACCGGTACTGTAGAGCTAAGTAAAACTACAGTGCTCCATGCCACGGGAAATGTATATATATAATGGTTGTCATTAACAAGTTATTACTCACGTAGAAACTACAGTAATACTTTATTCATTGAAAAATCACCTCTGAATTTTTACAAATTTTAATGTATAGTCAATCAACAAAACTCTTTATTAATTGTTATTTATTATTATTATTACACCGCCTAAACAAACAACTAATCTGTCTTGTGTTGCGACTGTGAGTTGGAATAGTATTCCGGTCAAATGGAGTAAAAAAACACCGCAAATCGGACGGATTTCAGCTACCGATTTCACTTTATCCATCCCCTTCCTTTTCGGTTTATCCTCTACTGATTTCCCCACGGTTCCGTCATCCCTCTCTTCCTTTTCAACTTATTATTCACTTTGTATCTATTAATATAATATAATATTTTATATTGATTAATAATTTAATCTGTTAAGGGATATTTATCACTAGATATACTCTATCCACAAACGGAAGTGTACCCGATTTGGTACAAATTCGTTCATAACATGTGTTGTTTAGCGAATTCCGTACTTATGCATTTATATTTGTCTCCAAAAAGGCCTATATGGCTGTTCCTTTGTGCTGCATGAATCATATCAATCTTTGTTTCTACATTGTTGTTGAATATTACCGAGAATGTTTTTACAGCAATATTGGAACTTATCAAAGGCTGGAAAATGAGCTGTTAAATGGATAGGATGTCAAAGGTTTAGTTCCTTAAAGTTGAGCGGAGGATTTAATATTCGTGACCACTGCAAACTGACATTTGAGTTTGCAACACTGACAATTAGCAGTAGAAGATGAATAAGATGGTCCGCATCATCGTTCTATTGATGTTCAAAATTGATTGGAAGAAGTTACTTCTTCTCGGAGCTGCTATCACAATAACCTTTGCTCTTGTTCAATTGAAAACGCTTCCTTATCAACTTAGGACCCCAAATTCATCTCTTCCAGATATAAATGACTTTGATGTTAACTTGAAGAGTCAAATCACTCCTTTGATGATTAGAGATAATCAGTCTGAGGCAAGCCCGGTCATCTTACTTAATTCTTCTAGCCAATTAGTCCAGTCAATAGCAGTTTTGCAAGGGAAAGTCCAAACGAGGACCAAGATGGATATCCTTGAACCAAATATTTCAACAATACCTTCTTCTCCGTCTTCATCCTCTGCTTCTCCAAGAAGGCCTAAGCTAACTCTCGTAAGCATACCGAGCTTCTCATGAATTGTGACATATTTTTGTCCTCATCTCAAATAAAAAAGTAATAAGATGAAAATGAATTTGCAGAGAGATATAAAGAATTTATCACCATATGAAGCCCTTGTGTATGCCAAGAAGGAACTGGACGCTGTCTCGATTGGTATTAATGACCATGACCCAAGTTTATATGCCCCTTTATTCAGGAACGTATCTGTTTTTGAAAGGTAAACTCGATGGTCCTTGTATCATATTATTTGTTTATAAGTCATTCTTCTTGATTTCCGTGCCTTGTGAAACGTCTTGTAAGTGCCCACATGAAAAATCTGTATCAGCCCAACACTATCTCTTACCAATATGCAACACGCCACCACATATATCTGTAAAGAACACATATAAGACTAATTTACCATGGATTATATATTTTAGATTGTGCCTTTCTCTTGAAATGGTTATCATTCACATTTTTAGCATACGTAAAACTTAAAGGGAGAAAAAAGATGACAGGAACCCTATCGTTGGCACTTCTATATATGTTGTTAGTTTACCACCGTATGTAATAAAGGGAGAAAGATGACTGTGAACCCTATTTTGTGGAGTTCAGGATCTGAATCGTTATGTTTGGTCATTGTGTGGTTTCAGTTGGGCAATTAAGGAGAATGGTGCAAGTCACGCTTCAAGTATAAAGCGTGAAGCTACCCATAGACTTCTCAGATAGAGATTCATGATAAGAAACTGTGGAGTAGGTATAGCCAAATTATCTCTACATTTGTATGTGATCGCAACATACCTGCAGTTTATCTGAAATATGATTAGTTGTTAAATTAGTTTCTGAGAAAATGCAAAGCAGAATGATACAAGACTTCTTGCTTTAACTTTTGAAGTTAATCCCACTATTTGCGTGCATTAATTATATAATTTTAAAATGTGAAAGAAAACATCATTATGTCATAGATGTCTTCATTTGGTTTTTAGTTGGTTTCACATTTTTTCAGAAAACCCATTTAAATATTCTGATCTGTTTAAGATACAACTGAACATGAAAATCGACGCCGCGTTTATGTGCTTGAATCATGAACATCACAAGGATCAGAGCATGTCATACACCGTCTTCCCATTGCAATATGTAGGATTGAGATCCTCTAAAGTTATTCCAACTTTTTAGAGAATCCTAATCCCAAAATGTAACCATTTTCTTTTCAAGATGCCGTGTGCTAATTGCAGTAGTTCCTTTCCAACTAATTTAGGATAGACACATATGCTTGATATCGTGCATCATTGTAGATTATAATGAGATTGAATTTCCTCGAGATGATTCTTTTATTATATAGCCAGTGCAGCATGTTTAGGTGTTTCCAGATACTAACACTTCCGTAAGAGAGATGTATGATTTCTTGTTTATTAACTGAAACCAACTTTTAACTGTTCCTTAAAATATATTTAGTAATAGAACTATATGTGCTGTTTACACTTGGCTTGGTTGCAACAGAATGTAATTTACCATAATTGCTTCTAGCAGGAGCTACAATTTGATGGAGCTTATACTTAAGGTTTATATATATCAAGATGGAAAGAGACCTATTTTTCATACTCCTTATCTCAGAGGAATTTATTCTTCGGAAGGATGGTTTATGAAATTCATGGAGGCAAGCAGACAGTTTGTCACGAGGGACCCAGAAAAGGCTCACCTGTTCTATCTGCCATACAGTGCACGCCAGCTCCAACGTGCTCTCTATGTTCCAGAATCGCATAATATTAAGCCTCTATCACTCTTTCTACGGGATTATGTCAACAAGCTTGCCTCAAAGTATCCCTTCTGGAACCGGACTCACGGTTCAGATCACTTTCTAGTTGCTTGCCATGATTGGGTATGATACCCAACTCTCTTGTTGTTTTTTGTTTTCTGCTGGTTAACGACATGTAATACAAATGAAGCTAAATATATGGTAAAGGAAATATTATACAAATGAAATTTATTGTTTTCGATATTCCATAAATTGAGAATATATTTTGCCGATTATTTTAGATCAGGATATGATATTACCAATCTACTAACACCAGTACAGTGTGAACTGATAAAGCAAAATGGACAAATAACTCTTGTGCGTATCTCATGTTTTGCATTTTCTAATAGAAGATGTTTAAGATGATATCCTTTCATGTTCTCGGTCATTGAGAAAAATGGAGCAGTGCAAAAAGTCAACCTAATATTAATAGAGAAATAACTTTGTTTTTATACAATTTATATCGACTCATTGACTTGCTACCAAATGTTGAAAATCTATATATAAAACTCAAACATACATCAGAATAGGATAGTCAATGCGACAATGCCGTAGCTGCTTTTTCCCTTTTCATTTCTTGCATATTGTCCCATGAATGTCCACTGGTTACCCTATTATAGTGATCAGTGATCACAAATCGCTTTTCCCCAGTCAAAAACCCTTTGCCTTGACATTGTGTAGTGAATCATTTTCTTTAATTGGCGTGTGATTATTATCTTGCATACAAGGTCAATCACATTCTTTAGTCATCATTTTCACCAAGTATTACTAGATAATGTTTGTCTATATATCCATCTCTTTGTCTTCTTAATTTGGTTTGGATTTTCTCAGGGTCCATACACATTAAAAGAGCATGAGGAACTAACCAAGAACACCATAAAATCTCTCTGCAATGCCGACACTTCTGAAGGCGTCTTTGTCGCTGGAAAAGATGTTTCTTTACCAGAAACAACAATAGGAAACCCTAGAAGACCTCTTAGAAACATGGGGGGTAAAAGAATCTCACAACGTCCTATCCTTGCTTTCTTTGCTGGAGGAATGCATGGCAGAGTCCGTCCTATACTACTCAAACATTGGAAAAATGAAGACGAAAAAATGATCATTTCCGGGCCTATGTCCTATAAAACATCAAAAACTATGTCCTATTCTCTTCACATGAAATCCAGTAAATACTGCATTTGCCCAATGGGGTATGAAGTGAACAGCCCCAGAATTGTGGAAGCAATATATTATGAATGTGTTCCTGTAATCATTGCTGACAATTTTGTTCCTCCATTGAATGAAGTTTTAAATTGGAGCGCGTTTTCTGTGATTGTGGCCGAGATTGATATTCCGAAACTAAAAGAGATCTTACTAGCTATCCCCATGAAGAGGTATAGAAACATGCAATATAATGTAAAAATGTTGCAAAGACATTTTTACTGGAATCCCACACCTGTTAAATATGATATGTTCCACATGATCCTACATTCTATATGGCTAAGTAGGCTGAATCAAATTCAAGTACCCGCATCATCATAGTTCACGGTGTTGCCCATGAATCCTCACTGTATAGTGTAGATGAGCAAGTGCTAAAATTCCTGGGGGTTTGAATCACCAAGAAACTCACAGTTGTGGAATTTAAAGTTTTAATTCTTTGGTTATTGTCCGTGTGAAATGTGTGTTTATGTATATTGTTGAATAGATTTATCATACTGGTGAGCTAACAGAAAAGTTAACTAGATTATTTATTTATTTTCATAATCATTTGTGTATAAATGAGAAACAGAAGTATAGATACTTTTGAAAAATTGAAGTGTACTATTGTATCTTATTACAAGATATGTTTATCAGTTATAGCGTACCATTGTTGATATTTTGGATTCGACCGACCCTGGATGTCTGTCATGTTTTGCTGCTACGTCTCGCTGTGGATGCAAAATATATGTTTCTATCGGTATTGGATTCTTCTATGCATGCTATGCAGGTGGTGTTGGTTTCATGGTCAGTCACTGTAATGGCACATCGTTGCTGGTATTTGGGTCTTACTGCCATGTTGTCTGCTGATATTCAGTCCTTAATGTAGCTGGTAATGTCGCTGTTCTTGCTTTAATGTTGTTGTTTGGTTTCTGGTTAAGTGTTTAATGTTGCCGCTGTTCCTATTTCGCTAGTTTTGGAATGAGGAAAGGTCGTACAAGGAAATGTCATATGTTGGGTCAGGTCCATGGGGTCCCAAGTTTTATGTAGTCATGTTCATGGTTCACTATAATGTTTGTAATTTTAGGATGCACATGGAGTTGGTCCATCTTTTTGGCTTTTATCTCCCACAAAAATGTTCACCATATGTGTCTCATGTAATGCCACATTTAAGGTAATATAAAGTCTGCTTATTCAAAAAATACAAAATCATAAATATAAAAAACTTAAAAAGGTATACGGTACCATACTATAGAGGCAAAGTTGGAGGTCTGGATAAAATGTCATATGGGCCGGCCCTTGTTAACTGTCAAGTCAGTCAAAATATGATTATAAAACTATCAGTATCACCACACACAGATAGTATAGTGCTACATTATTTTCGCTCTATTGAACAGTCACGAGAAACATGATACTTGAACAACGCATACAACTACAAGTGTTGTAGGGAAGATATTAAACAAGTGTACAAATAAACAAAACCATCTTAGATTTCCTATATCTCATGAACACAAATGAAATACATACTGTATGTGGATCCAACACCTACCACTTCACTTAATTTAAAACCTCTTTTAAAAAAAATATACCCTACGGATAAAAGAAATTGGTGTTCAAATTATCACTCATTTTATTTTTCTTTTTATCTCGTATTTATTTGTTAATTAGCTCACATGTTTCAAGTTTCAATCGAACTTTTAAACTTATGTTTAGGTCTACTTTTTTGATGCTATTTCTGTTATCTGTAAAACAAAGTAATGTAGAAATCTAACTATCTATATTTAATATTTATAAAAGGGAGACATGTGACGCAAATCACCTCAATGGCAGAAACTACAATTTTTGGCATTTTTCTATTTCTTACCTAAACATGCAACAAAAAATCACCCCTTAAATGTGATGGACGGAAATGTGGTCCCTCTTCTCTTCATACGTGACATTATTAAATTGACATGCCTCAATACGTGTCAAATGTCGTCTTACCACAACCACTTGAAAAATATCAACCATTTAACTTTAGTTTTTTATGTCATATTCTTCATTTTCAAACATTTCTCATTTTTCCCATTTGTCTTATTTATACAAATATGGTTAGTTGTGAATCCTACTTATAACATAATGTCTGTTATTTTGCTAATAATCTTATTTAGGCATATTTTAGTTTAACAAATATTATTACTATAACATAACTTCATGAACTAGTCCACACAAAGTAAAAGATATCCATAATAGTTCAATGATTGTATTGTTGATCCATTAATATACAAAAATTTGACCCTTCTTTTTCATTTGTTTGTTCACAAACAAAAATAAGTAGAAATTAAGATAATTGTATCATTGATTCATATATTAATATAAAAAAATTTGTCCTCCCCCCCCCCCCCCCCCCCAAATTTTGTGCCATGGACAATTTGAGTTTTATTATGTTCAATTGAAGACAAAATAAGTTCAATATATTGGTGTGTGCTGAAATAATCTGCTAAAGTGTTGTTGAGATGGTTAGTTTGTATATGCATGTCTTTGCAAATGGCCAAAGGCTACCCACATCAAGGGTGTCCATAAAAGATTAGTGATGACATGGAGGATGTTTGTTGAAAGGATATTCTTGTGGGTGATAAGGTAGATAATATCCATCCTTGTGTGTTTGTGAGGAAGGATAAGGAAAAAGAAGAAGATTGTTGGTTGTTTGTAAGAGAATAAAATTGTGGTTGTTTGTAATTATGTACCTGTTGATTAGGCTGTTTGTGGAAAGAACAATCTGTAACTGATAAAGATAACCTAAGTCCCATGAGAGCATCTCCAATGTTCAAGTTATTGGTTAAAACTTAAAAGCCTTTTCTAAAAAGTTTTTCATCAAGTTATGACTTCAATGGTTAAAACTCAAAAAAAAATCTTTTAACTATTTTTTTTATTATGAAACAAAGAAGAAAGAGTGTGTCAAATTATTGCATATTTTTCCAACCTATTGCTATAAAACTTTTCACTCCATTAGCAAAAAGCTTATACAAAAGCTTTATGAAATAGTAAAAGTTTTATAAAAAGCTCCATTAAAAATGTACGAAAAATAAAATAGGTGGAAAACGAGTACAGGTTTTTTAAAGAAATGAAAGAAAACATAAATAAATGAAAATATAACTATTTTGGTAACCAAACCTTTATTAATTAATGCATCTTAATGAGGAGGGAAATTGTGATGATGTGGTTGGTTTGCATGCCGACGATTAAGCTTTAGCCCGAAAGAGGACAACAATGGTTTCCTTACATGGTCACAGATTAATGATTTATGGCCCAATTCTCCTTCTTTTCCACAATTTTTTTTATCTGTCTCTTTCTCGTAATTAGTTGGATTTGAAAGGCAAGAGAACGACATTTTGATTGTTCAAGTTCTTAATAAAGTTAAATGCATTTTAATTTGAATTCAAATGAACTTATATTATCGATGAGTTTTTACATGTATAATAATGGTGATATATTATGGTTAACAATAACAAAATTCAAGTGGTTTTCATTTGGGATTACAATATCTATTTAATTATATATATATATCCTTATGAAGAGGTTGGGTATTGTAAAACAAGTTTTAAAGTAAAACAAATAGGACAAGATCTTGACCCTTAGATCATGGTTAAGTTGATGCACGAAGATTCACGAAGCAATTGATGCACGATGATTTTCATGATGCACGGTGATTTTCAGTGAAAATAAACATATTGTTTTATTTGTTTTACTTTAATACTTGTTTTATTTTACCTAAAACCTCCTTATGAAATTATTGAAAATGTGTAACTACTTTAAATAGTATGTGACCAACCTCATTTTTGTCCACTAGCTATTGATGTCTTAACAAGATTAATAAACGAGTAATTAACGATATAGATTCAAAGAGAGCCATGCGATATGTCGATATATAGGGTATTAAACATAACTAAAACGAATTGGTGTACGTGGACTTCCCTTCCTTAACCCTGTCCCTTCTTAACCGGTTACTAACCTACTGGACTTGCACTAAGAACAACATCGTTACAAGAAAAGGAGGGTTAGATACCTAAAAGCTTAGGTATATATATACTAGAGGGATGCCCGTGCGATGCGAGGTGATAGTGGTAGCGACGAAGGTCTGACGACGGCGGCAGTGTGGCGGCGATTTGCGGCGGTGACGGTGGTGGTGGAGTGGCGGTGAATGTAAATTAATTGATGTAAGAGGGGTTAATATGGTTTTTTAAGGGTTGGAGGATCTATGTTGTAATTTATTTCATTAAGGGTATTATAGGTAAATAGGTGAAAATGTTTAAATTAGTGAATAAAGAAGAAGGGTAATATGATCATTTTAAAATCTTAATTACTTAAAGGGGTAGGGGTAGTAGTTTGCTTTATAAAGTAGTATAGATAGGGTAAAGTTCATGTGAGAACTATTCACATATGAACATATGTATATTAAGTACAACTTGATCTGTTCATATATGAATGAATTTGTTCACATATACAATTCACATATGAACATCAAGTTATAAATTACAGGTTCTCACGGTTCTTCCAATTCAATTGGTTCTCACATGAACCTTTTCCTATATATATATATATAGGGGGATGATAATACAAGGCTGTTAATACCTAAGCTTAGGTGTGAAACACTCATATATTGTTTTTTTAATCCATAAAATTCATGGGGGTCCAAGTATTTATTCATTAATAAAAAAATATTAAAAAATTTATATGTGAGAGGTTCCACACCCAAGCTTAGGTGTCAGTCAACCTTATATTCACTTTTCCCATATATATATATATATATAAGGAATGAGAATATGTGGTTGTTAGATACCTAAGCTTGTGTATAGAATACCCACATCTTGATATTTTAATCCATAAAAACATGAGAGCCCAATTATTTATCCATTATACAATAAATATTATAAAATTATTATGTGAAGGGGTTCTATACCTAGGTTCTAGGTAAAATAAAACAAGTATTAAAGTAAAACAAATAAAACAATAGGTTTTCCTTCATTAAAAATTACCGTGCATCATGAAAATCATCGTGTATCAATATATATGTGAATCTCTGTGCATCAATTTTATCCTGATCTAAAGGTCAAGATCTTGTCTTATTTGTTTTATTTTAATATTTATTTTACAATAACTAACCCCTATATATATATATATATCAAATATATTTATTTGTCATATATTAGAGAGGTTCATACCTAAGCTTAGGTATGAGACAACCTTATATTCACTTTTTCCATATATATATATATATATATATATATAAGTGTTATATAATATATTATAATATGAGGTAGGGAGTATGTGGTTGTTATGACCTAAGCTTGGGTATAGAACCCCTCACATTTTTTTTTAATCCATAAAAACATGGGCCAATCATTTATATATATATATATATATCTATATATATATATATTATATATATATATATATATATAAAAATTAGTACGTGAGAGGTTTTACAGACAAGCTTAGATGTCTAACAGCAACATACTCACTTTTCTCAACATATATATAAGTTATGGTGGTTAAGAATATCTAAGAGGGTGATAATTAAATGTGTGAATAATGATGAAAACTTTAATGGTAGGGTGATTATTGGATATCATTTGTTGGTTAATATTGCTTAGAAACCGTTTAATTAGTACTTTGTTATGACGATCATACCCCGCGATTTGCATTGGAGGTATGAATGTGAGTTACAAACTAGTCGTTTCGATTGCTGCTTCTTTTCTTAATTAAGTTTGTGCATCCTCCTTAATTTGGTAATTGCTCTATCGTGGAGCATCTGGTACGTACGTGCTTATTTGGTTCTGACATCTTGGTATGAAACATCTAGTAGTTGTCTTATGGTTTTACCACCTTGGTAAGGATTAAGGAACGTATGTTCCCCGTATATCACAAGGATCCGGGTTGACTTAAGTAGTTAAGTATATGAAACTTCAATGTTAGCACAAAGTATATACCATTTATAATATTAGCTTAAATATATTTTTATAGAAAATGTATCATTCAAGTAACTTTTACGTGAGGACCATCTTGTGTCCTTTCATTTTAGGTCCATATATATATATATATATAAAGCATTCATTAATGAGCTCAAAGAGAAGAGGCCACATTCGTTCGCCGTGTGCATTGATCTTTTATGTTATACGAACATGTAATATTAAACTATAATTAATATATATATTGTTATTATTATTATTATCATATTTTATTATTATTATAAATACAATTATTGGTTATGGTGGTTGGATTTCTATATTTATGAGGCTTAAATGTGGTCGATTTTTGCTGTTGTTTCCATTTAATTATTTAAAAATAATACAAGTATTCCCAGTTTTTCAATATCTACAAGGAATTTTTTTTTGATAACAATAAACCTTAAAATTTAAACATTTATTAAACTGGAGGTTAGAAACATGTTTAAATCCAAAAAAATGTATTCAAATTTACAGAATATTATGGAATTTGTTTAACTTTAAGAGAACAAACGATTCAAATGCAACAGTAAAAGTAAAGATATGATATAGATTTAAATAAATAAAATTTATTGATAATATAGATTTTTTATGTAATCAAATGTTAAAAAATGTTTATGTTGGTTAATTTTCATAATGTTTCGAATGAAAATGAATAGGTATTTACCGGCATCATATGGCTCATACGGAGTGAGTCGATGGGTATCCAAGTGCAGTACCAGGGCTAGGGTTCCCTCCATTAACTTTTGTATAGTTACGTTTTTTCTGATTAAGTTTTCCGCCAATAAGATTAAGGAATGCATAATTTATAATCTTCAAATCTATACTCATCAACTAACATCGCAAAAAAATTATTGGAAAATAACAAGAATGTAACACATAACAATTTCTGTTTTCATTTACATGTCTAATGCATATGGATCTACTATTTAATTTTTTACAAACAATAACATTTTTTAAAACAATATAAATATCTCGTCCAACTTACTGACAATTGATTAATGATCCCACAAGGAATGTTCTTCCGGCCACATTTCACAATCCCTGGTCTCAATTCCGGTGATATTCTCCGGTAATGTAAAGTAAATCTTATCAATCCGATGTCCAAGGTCGACATAAAGATCCGGTAAATCATTAAACGTGTCATCCGATGTAGCCATGCTACCAAACTCAGGTTCTAGCTCGGCTTGGCTTCTATCTTTGTCACGTTTTCTTGGACCAATTATTTCACTATTAATGACTAAAGCCGCGGCTTTAATGGCAGCTTCTTGGATGTCTCTAGGAGATGTAGAAACTGGCTTGGGAAGTTGATGAGCTAGATGAGGGAAATTGAGTATAGCCGAGCGACCCTTGATTGCAATGGCGGCTACATCATGGGCTCTAGCCGCCATCTCAGGGTTGTCAAATGACCCTAGCCATATTCTTGATTTTTTCCTTGGCTCGCGGATTTCTGACACCCATTTGCCCCAACTTCTCTTACGAACACCGTGGTAAACGGGGCTTTCTCTATCGTGGGCGATGCTGGTTTTCTTGGTCTTTTTGGTGTGTTCTTGATTAATGGTGGTGGTGGTTTGATCCATTGTGCCGTAAAATATAATAGTGGTAGTTAAAGTATATATGTATATATAGAGGAACATTAATAAAATGATCAAGGAAAGTCAATGAGGTCCTTATATATATATAGGCCTCACACCACACTACTATGTTAATGTTAGAAAAACCATACGGAGTATTTATGACTTATGAGTGTAATTTGTTATCATATATGCGAAACACCACACCAAAAAGATGTGTTATGCGTTAATGTGTGTCTACTTCATTTGGTAGAGGTTTAATTTGCCTCTTAATAATGAGGTCTTAGGTTCAAACTTAAATATGGGTAATTTTAATAGAATATTTGTTGTAAATGTTTGTACAGCCAATCGGGATCTTAGTATATGAAAGGGGATTACAATGTGTACGGGGTTTCTGATGGCGATTCCCTGTTGGTAGGAGTTTTCCTCCCTTGTACGCCGACGATCGTTTTGTGTGTAATCTTTTAGGGTTCTTTTGTATATCTCTCCTCGCTGCCTTTCCTCTCTTTATATAGCGGGAATTTGTCTTAGGGAATAAGTTGGAGACGCGGTTAAATCTCATATATTCATGGTAAGGATCTTGCTATCCCGGGAAACGATATGGAAGTGTTTGATTCGTGCTTATCTTATAAACCAAGGCCTCGTGTAGTCTGCGTGGTGTAACCTAGGTGTAGTCTTCGTGAAATATCCTTCGTGTTGTAGCCTGGGTACCGAAGGCTGGGCGGGTACGTCATCAATTATAATAGGTTGCTATTAAAAAAATGTGTTATGCTATCATTACACTAAAATCAGATCATCTAATACAATATCTTTTTTCTTAATATAGTCATACTGACTTTTAATGACTAAAAGAAAAACTATATGTACCTGTTGCATAACTATTATATCCTTTATTAAGACAAATGGATGTGAATAGTACATCTTTGTCTTTACATGCTTTTGTAATATCTACCAATAAACTAAAACATGATTGACATGTTCTTAAAACGACACTTGACGTAATCCTTGATCGACACATGTCCTTTTAATTTATTTATTTTGTTAAATTAGCTTTTTTAGTTGTATATAAATTCAATTTCCTTATTAGACTTAGAATTAAACTCTAACTCTTATATTATTAATACAAAAGACATTATAACCTTATTTGATTGATCGTTTTCTCATTAATAAATTGTCTCTTCTTCTTTCTCAATTCTTCAAATCCTATTACTTATAATAATTATAATAAGTTATTAACATGAAGACTTCAAAAATTTGAGTTTACGATCCGAAATCACAAGGCTATTTGCCATCATCTACTATGCTTACAAGTTTCGAGTTTGATGTGGTACTAAAAATTTAAGGTAAATCCAAAACTTTAACTAAACATATATTATATTTATCATTACTGTTTATTATTTAGCTTCGATCATCGATTTACTTTAACCACAGCTTATTTCATACTCACGAATCATGTATGAGGCATATTCGAATTTATTTATGATACAATCTATATAGCTACCGTACATCGTACGGGTATTAGGACTAGTAATATACATATACAATAAAACTTAAAATTGAATTTGGTTTGGTGGTCAATACACTACTTTCATTTGGAGAGGTCTTTGCCTCTTTGGTTCTACTCCCACTTCCTTTCTTTTTTTGAATGTCTTTTTTTCCCTTAGAATATACGTTTAGCCCTTTCCATAATTTATATACTTTCAAATTTTGTATTTGTTGAAATGATATATATATAAATTATGGTCACTTTCCCTTTTTTTGTTTTTTATATAAAATTTTTTGAGTTTTAATTCAAATATTTTTTTTGTATAAATTATTTTTTATAGATTCGGTTTAAACATGATTTTTTATTTTTCATTTTTATAACATTTTGTTTTCTTATATATTTCTTTTGTACTATATTAGTTTTTTAACTTCTCCTATTTCATAATGTTTTTGATTTTTGCTTTGATATATTTTTCTAGCTATTTTTTTATAAATATTTGAATCCCAAATATTTAATCCGTTTTTTTTTTTTGTTTTTTATATAAAATTTTTTGAGTTTTAATTCAAATATTTTTTTTGTATAAATTATTTTTTATAGATTCGGTTTAAACATGATTTTTTATTTTTCATTTTTATAACATTTTGTTTTCTTATATATTTCTTTTGTACTATATTAGTTTTTTAACTTCTCCTATTTCATAATGTTTTTGATTTTTGCTTTGATATATTTTTCTAGCTATTTTTTTATAAATATTTGAATCCCAAATATTTAATCCGTTTTTTTGGGGGGGATTGAACAACCTGCATATGAACCGTAAACAACCCGAAAAAACATATAAACTTAGCGACTAAATATTAAATAAATTTGGGCTTGGATGGATTGGCAACTTATAAACATGGTTGGGGCGTTGCTCATAATTATCGCATCTTGCATAAACACAGGTAAAAAATGATAATTGTGACCCTGCAACGCGTGGTTTGAACTACCTAGTTATTGTTGGAATATAAAACTAAATATCATTATTCACGAGTACGCAACGGAAGCAAATCAAACCATGTAATCAAATAATTAACCTTGAAATAGGATTAAGGAATACCTCTTAATGTAGATGATAAAGTAAAGAAACTTTAAAAGGATTTGAAGTAAATCCCTCTACGATTTCACACACGATCCACAGATATAAGTGTGCTAGCACTTGATCACGAACCGAGCAACCTTTGGCTTGATCTCTTCTTCAAAACCGAAAACCAAAAACCCCAAAGGGTTTTCCTTGTTTTGGCCGTCCAAAAGAAGAGAGGAGAAGATGAGAGGTTTAGGAGTTATAAATCTCTTTAATTTGTAGTTGTTAAAGAAAACCATTAGACTACCTTTAGTATTTATAGGTAGAATCAAACTTGGTCATCAAGTTTAGGGTTTCACTAGGAAACCTAGTAGGGAGGCCGGCCCCCTATGGGCTTTTCTAGAACCTTCCCTAATCGTTTTAATTACAATTATCTCCTTACTTTAACGACCGTTAGCTAGTAACCGTTAAATATTAACGACCATTCGTTAACTTATTCGTGATCCATATTAACTAATAAATCAATTAATATTAACTATATTTGAATCGAGACGTGTGACCCCGTAGGCTCAAATCATTTCTGGACATACGTTCATTTTACGTGATCACATACTAACAGCTCCCACTTGAGCTCGTAACAATTGAAGGTTATAACATTGGTTAGCGTCTAGCAACACGCCAATGCTCCCAGAAATATTTAAGTATAGTTTCTTAAAGTATATTTAAATGGTTGAGGCATTTATTATCCCTTTGTTCAGATACCGTGTTAAACATGAATATGGATCAATGTCATTTCATGATTTAACGATTCTGTTTCTCATTTCATCACTACTTAAGATTACCAAACATAATCCAGACACATCTGGATTCATTTGGACATGGCCATGTAAACATCTTAAATAGTCCCAATGAGGGGCCCAATGGTATCATTCTGCAACTATTAGTTGGAGGAACAAATTCTGTATTGACTACACGTGTCAGTCATCATACTTCACTACACTTTCTGAAAATAGCCCTTTATGTACTCCCTTATTCAGGAGAGTTAGAACTATATCTAGTAAGTGCAATCCATACATGCTGACCTGCTTGTATCTCAAGTCAAAGGATCAATAAAGTAACCATTTACGGATTTCACTTAATGACGCCGATCCATAAAGTGATAAATTCATTAGTGGGGTAGTCCGATATGCATCATATGGATACCATGTGAGTTTGGTGGGACCAGCCATTATATATTCAAAGAATATAACCAATCGCTCAGATTTGTCTTAGTTTAATTATATTCCCATATGATTAATCGACAATGGACAATTTAGAATATTTAATAAAATATTCAAGGATTAAACATGCAAATATAGGATACAATTAATATTAAATGAAATCAAACATATCAAGTACTTTATTTCATTATGAAAAATATAAATTGTTTAACATCCCTTATCCAAATACCGAAACAACAGATTTACATGAAATAACTAGCTAATTTAAGTCCTATGCCCTCGGCATGCCTTTCAAGTTGGGCCTAGCCAAAGCTTTTGTGAAAGGATCAGCTAAGTTAAAATCTGTGTGAACTTTGAGTAATTTTATCTCTCCTAGTTCGATCTACTCACGAACATAGTGATATCTTCTAGCATAATGTCTGGCACCTTTCTGAGCTCCGGGCTCGTTGGCAATGATTAATGCACCAGTGTTATCATAGTACATATCAGTGGGTAAGTCACTCGAGGGAATCACGTCAAGCCCGCTAATGAACTTCCTTATCCAGACTGCTTCCATTGCGGCTTCTGAGGCGGCAATGTACTCAGACTCTGTTGCAGACATGGCAACTGTGGTTTGCTTCTTGCTTTTCCAATCCACAGCACCTCCATTAAGAACGAAGACGAATACTGACTGAGACTTCGTGTCATCTCTATCAGTTTGAAATCCAGCATCACAGTATCCGGTCACTTTGAGCTCTAAGTCTGGATTTCCTCCATACACCAAAAACATATCTTTAGTAGCCCGTAGGTACTTCAGAATGTTCTTAACAGCAGTCCAGTGGCTTTCACCTGGATTCTGTTGATATCGGCTAACGATGTTTTGCGCGAACGCCACATCGAGTCTAGTGCATCTAACCGCATACATAATAGATCCCACAGCCGAAGCATAAGGGATTCTTCGCATACGCTCCACCTTATTAGGTGTAGTAGCACCCTGTTTGATAGATAAACTAAGTCCTTCTTGCATAGGTGTAAACCCACGCTTAGAATTCTCCATCTTGAATCCTTTCAAGACCTTATCAATATAAGCACTTTGACTTAGTCCAATTAACCGCTTTGATCTATCTCGGTAGATCTTGATTCCAAGAATAAATGCCGCTTCTCCTAAATCTTTCATGGCAAAACACTTTCCAAGATGGGATTTAACATCTTGCAACATTGGAATGTGTTTTCCTATGATCAATATGTCATCAACATATAAGACAAGGAAAGTAACATTACTCCCACTAGCTTTGCGATATACACATGGCTCATCGGGATTTTGAACGAAACCAAACTTTTTGATTTCTTCATCAAACCGCTTATTCCAACTTCTTGATGCTTGCTTTAGTCCATAAATAGACCTTTGAAGCTTGCATACTTTGTTGGGATGTTTTGGATCAATAAAACCTTTAGGTTGATCCATATAGACTTCTTCATCTAAGTAACCATTTAAGAAGGCAGTCTTAACATCCATTTGCCATATCTCAAAGTCATAGTACGCAGCTATGGCTAAGAGAATCCTAATAGCTCTAATGTCCGCAACTGGAGAAAAGGTCTCATCATAGTCAACACCGAAACATTGAGTATAACCTTTCGCCACGAGACGAGCTTTATAGGTGTGTACATTTCCATCCATGTCCGTCTTCTTCTTGAAGATCCACTTACACCCAACAGTTTGAGCATTTTGTGGAAGATCAACCAAGCTCCAGACTTGATTGTCTTTCATGGATTTCATTTCCACCTTCGTAGCTTCAAGCCATTTGTCAGATTCTGGATCTGATAATGCAGCTTTGAAATTCGGAGGCTCATCGAGATCTCCTAAAACGTCTTCTTCTACCATCAGACATAATCTGTCAGTATGACGTCTTGTCCTTACGGACCTACGAAATGGAATCGCTTCATCATCATCGACTTGAGGTTCATCACTTTGAACATTCCCCCCCCCCCCAAGTTGATGATTGCTGGGAGCTTCAGAAGGTGACACATCTTCTTCTTGAGTCTCATCAAGTTCTACAACCCTCCCACTGTTCTCTTGAGCTAATTTCTTTTCAAAGAATTCAGCATATCGAGCAACGCGAACAGTGTTTTTGACAGGATCATAGAAGTCGTAACCCATCGTTTCCTTAGAGTATCCGACAAAGATGCACTTAGTAGTTCTGGGTCCAAGTTTGTCAGGCGTATTGCGCTTCACAAGTGCCTCACATCCCCAGACTCTTAAGTAAGACAGATTAGGGATATCTCCATGCCATAATTCATATGGTGTCTTGTCAACCTTCTTGGTTGGAACCATATTGAGAATGCGTACAACAGTCTCTAGAGCATAATCCCAAAACGAAATTGGGAGAGTCGTAAGGTTCATCATAGATCTCACCATGTCTAGCAAGGTTCGATTTCTCCTTTCAGACACTCCATTATATTGAGGAGTGTATGGAGGAGTAAGTTGTTGGACAATTCCACACGCTTTCAGATAATCCTTAAACTCTTGGCTTAAGTATTCACCACCTCGATCTGAACGAAGAATCTTGATGGTTTTGCCGAGTTGATTTTCTACTTCATTTTTAAACTCTTTGAATGTTTCAAACACTTCATGTTTATGTTTAAGCAAGTAAACATAACCATAACGACTGAAATCATCCGTAAAAGTTATGAAGTAGCTAGCTCCTTTTCTTGACACATGTCTAAATGGGCCGCAAACATCGGTATGAATGAGTCCAAGAAGATCTTTAGCCCTCTCCGGTTTATGCAGAAAAGGTTTTCTAGTCATTTTGCAGGAAACACATGACTCGCATTTATCAAACGATTCATCATTTAATTGTAAGATCCCCTCACGTTGGAGTCTTTCAATGCGATTTTTGCCAATTTGTGCAAGACGACAGTGCCAAAGATAGGTAGAGTCCAAGTTAGTCTTGGCTCTTTTGCTAACATTATACATTGAATTATCATTTAGTGAATCAAAACCACGCATATCAATTTCATAAATACCATTATTATCACTAGCATCAAAATAATGAACATTATTTTTAGAAACTGAAATACCATTATCATTAAAAACATTAATGAATCCGTTGTTTTTTAACACTGAAACTGAACTACACCTCTAGTAATAGATGGCGCATAATGACAATTGTCTAAAACAATAATTAAACCGGAAGGAAGAACTAAATGATCTTCTCCAATAGCTTCAACAGGTGCTGGTAGACCATTGCCCACGAACAGCTGCAAAGCTCCGGGCTTCAGCTTCCTCCTTTTCCTAAGTGCCTGTAATTCATTACAGATATGAGTTCCACAGCCAGTGTCATAAACCCATGATTTACGCTTAGTAAAGGAAAATAATTCAATAGTGAAGATACCTGAAGCACTAACACTGCTAGCTTGCTTCTTCTTCACATTCAACTCGGCAAGATACTTGGGACAATTCCTCTTCCAGTGCCCGACTTCATTACAATGATGACAGGTCTGGTCTTTTGCCAGATGCTCTTTCTTAGCCGGAGGGGTTTTCTTTGGTTTGGGGGCATTAGCAGCTTGCTTACCCTTGCCCTTACCATCAAACTTGCCTTTAGCTTGGTGCGATTTCTTAGCTTTCTGGATCCGACCCCCCTTTATCATAAGAACATTTGGGTCATTGGCCTTCTTTGGAATCGTCTTCTCATATTCAATGAGCATAGCATGAAGTTCAGTGACGCTCTTTTTCATAGAGTGCATGGTATAGTTTTGCACAAAGCCCTCAAATTCCTTAGTAAGGGATTTGAGAATCATGCCAACTTTTACCTCTTTATGATAAGCGTACTCCATCGAATCCAATTTGTCAAAAATGCTCTTCATCTTGAGCACATGACTGCTAACCGATTGTCCAGATTCAAGTTTCATGTCATGGAGTTCCACGACTAAGTCGAATAGTTCCACTCCAGCTTGTTTTTCATACAAGGATCTAAGTTCTCTGATCATATCATATGGAGTGTAATTCTCGAATTGTTTCTGAAGCTCGGGAGACATGCTCGCAAGCATCAAACAACAAACTTCATTGAATCTAGTGTATTAAACTCTATATTCAGTTCTTTCAGCTGCTGTTGATTCAGCACCTGGTTCGGCTGGCCATTGCCTTTCAATGACATCCATGCGTTCTTCAACTCTTAGAACAATTCTCAGTTGACGATACCAGTCATTGAAATTTGATCCATTAAGCTTTTCTCTTTCAAACATTTGCCGAAAAGCATTGGTGTTTGTAGAAGGATTCATTGCCATCTACAAAACAGATTAAGTTCAAAAATCAGTATTTTCGATAATAAATCCTTAAGAAATCAATTACCCAATGTTTATAAAATAAACAATTAATTTCATTAAGGCTAGGATCCAATTGACATACACTCATTTCATCAGTTGATCTGCTAGAAATGATTGTATTCAAAAGGTAAGTGACGAGCAGTAATTGCATTACATGTGCAATTCCTAGTAAGAATGGGACCTACAAATTACACTTGATTCATCAAGTGATTTGTAGTCATGTTTTGTCCCATCTTTTGCCACGGGTTAAGGTCTCACCGCTTAACTCGCTTTAAGTCGTCCAACCAAGAACGCGCAAATTTGTCCACCACTGTGTACCAGTGAATGGGATTTGCCATGCAACTGCCATTTCACCACTGTGTACCAGTGAGTAAAACAACAGCCACAAGTGTCCTTTACAAGTTGGATGACAATGACTTAAGTTTATTGGGTCAATCAATTTGATGTGTAATCAAAAAGTTATGTTTGAAGATTCATGCATATCTTCTAAACATAATATGTTTATAAAACTCATTTTTATTGCCTTTAAATACAAAAGAGCTCGGTAGCTTCATTTGAACGCACAAAGAAGCGCAAGGGCAAAGGTTTGCGATGGACGCAATTAAAAACCCGCCCTTTTAGGAGGCTAACGCACTCCGACTTATACCTCTTTTAGAGTTTGTTCAAATGGGTGAGCCGGTGTATCTTTTGATTTTAGGGCACCAATTTTATAAACAAAATCATTATTTCAATATATTTAGTCAAGTTTAATTTTCGAAAAACAATTTTGCACACAATTTTCTTAAAGGGCAAAACTAAACTTACTAAATATAAACACGTAACAATTAGGTATCCATCCTTGGTTAGGCCACTATGGTTTAAGATTTGCTCCCCTTTCTCAAGGAAAAGGACCACATACATCAAGTAAACTTGATTGCGTAAGCCAAAATTTAATAACAAATTTATCACATAAACACATAAGGTGCTGGTTGGAAAATTCCAGCAGCTTCACGACCCATTTAGACCTAGAGGATGGCCGAACTGGGCTTAGCACAGAACTACAAAGTTGTAGCCCTATGAGTCAAGTATCTACAGTTCAAAGGACGACTTCTAACTCCTTACGGATTAAAAGATATGATCGTTTTAGTGGACTGGTGTCAAGCAGCAACATAAATATATAATTATCACATTGTCAAACAATTAATTATTTTAATTATCCACCTAAAAAGACCTAGTGATCAAGTAATTTTATCATTATAACTAAGTAATAATCATGAATTAATTGCATGTAAAAACTCATGATTATTACTTTTATTTAACAATTAAAATAGAGGTAATCCATAAACGCATGCAATTAACACATTAATCATGCAATAAATCAAAACTTGCAATTTGGGTTTCCAAAAAAAAAAAAATTATTTCCAGATTTTCGAATTGGGGTTTATCAAAAAAAAAAATTTTTTTTATTGTTTATTTCATTATTTTATTACAATTAAACCAATTAATTAATAAAATAATCAAAATAATTACATAAAAATTCGAAAAATATGAAACCTTAACCCCCCTTCAAGTTTTGATTTTTAGGTAATTAGAAATCACATGGGTGGCTCGTGATACCACTGTTGGAATATAAAACTAAATATCATTATTCACGAGTACGCAACGGAAGCAAATCAAACCATGTAATCAAATAATTAACCTTGAAATAGGATTAAGGAATACCTCTTAATGTAGATGATAAAGTAAAGAAACTTTAAAAGGATTTGAAGTAAATTCCTCTACGATTTCACACACGATCCACAGATATAGGTGTGCTAGCACTTGATCACGAACCGAGCAACCTTTGGCTTGATCTCTTCTTCAAAACCGAAAACCAAAAACCCCAAAGGGTTTTCCTTGTTTTGGCCGTCCAAAAGAAGAGAGAAGGAGATGAGAGGTTTAGGAGTTATAATTCTCTTTAATTTGTAGTTGTTATAGAAAACCATTAGACTACCTTTAGTATTTATAGGTAGAATTAAACTTGGCCATCAAGTTTAGGGTTTCACTAGGAAACCTAGTAGGGAGGCCGGCCCCCTATGGGCTTTTCTAGAACCTTCCCTAATCATTTTAATTACAATTATCTCCTTACTTTAACGACCGTTAGCTAGTAACCGTTAAATATTAACGACCGTTCGTTAACTTATTTGTGATCCATATTAATTAATAAAATAATTAAAATAATTTCATAAAAATTCGAAAAATATGAAACCTTAACCCCCCTTCAAGTTTTGATTTTTAGGTAATTAGAAATCACATGGGTGGCTCGTGATACCACTGTTGGAATATAAAACTAAATATCATTATTCACGAGTACGCAACGGAAGCAAATCAAACCATGTAATCAAATAATTAACCTTGAAATAGGATTAAGGAATACCTCTTAATGTAGATGATAAAGTAAAGAAACTTTAAAAGGATTTGAAGTAAATTCCTCTACGATTTCACACACGATCCACAGATATAGGTGTGCTAGCACTTGATCACGAACCGAGCAACCTTTGGCTTGATCTCTTCTTCAAAACCGAAAACCAAAAACCCCAAAAGGTTTTCCTTGTTTTGGCCGTCCAAAAGAAGAGAGAAGGAGATGAGAGGTTTAGGAGTTATAATTCTCTTTAATTTGTAGTTGTTATAGAAAACCATTAGACTACCTTTAGTATTTATAGGTAGAATTAAACTTGGCCATCAAGTTTAGGGTTTCACTAGGAAACCTAGTAGGGAGGCCGGCCCCCTATGGGCTTTTCTAGAACCTTCCCTAATCATTTTAATTACAATTATCTCCTTACTTTAACGACCGTTAGCTAGTAACCGTTAAATATTAACGACCGTTCGTTAACTTATTTGTGATCCATATTAATTAATAAAATAATTAAAATAATTTCATAAAAAATTCGAAAAATATGAAACCTTAACCCCCCTTCAAGTTTTGATTTTTAGGTAATTAGAAATCACATGGGTGGCTCGTGATACCACTGTTGGAATATAAAACTAAATATCATTATTCACGAGTACGCAACGGAAGCAAATCAAACCATGTAATCAAATAATTAACCTTGAAATAGGATTAAGGAATACCTCTTAATGTAGATGATAAAGTAAAGAAACTTTAAAAGGATTTGAAGTAAATTCCTCTACGATTTCACACACGATCCACAGATATAGGTGTGCTAGCACTTGATCACGAACCGAGCAACCTTTGGCTTGATCTCTTCTTCAAAACCGAAAACCAAAAACCCCAAAAGGTTTTCCTTGTTTTGGCCGTCCAAAAGAAGAGAGAAGGAGATGAGAGGTTTAGGAGTTATAATTCTCTTTAATTTGTAGTTGTTAAAGAAAACCATTAGACTACCTTTAGTATTTATAGGTAGAATTAAACTTGGCCATCAAGTTTAGGGTTTCACTAGGAAACCTAGTAGGGAGGCCGGCCCCCTATGGGCTTTTCTAGAACCTTCCCTAATCATTTTAATTACAATTATCTCCTTACTTTAACGACCGTTAGCTAGTAACCGTTAAATATTAACGACCGTTCGTTAACTTATTTCGTGATCCATATTAATTAATAAATCCTTATAGTTGTATATCTATATTTGGAATTTAGCACGAATATAAATCAATTCACATTGAAATTAGGGAATACGTAACGTGGCCAGTTGACTCGCTCGTCATCGTTAACTACATCAATCTCTTCTATTTTGCTGTTGAACTATCAACAATAAGGTGAGTTTCGTAAACCCTCCCTACTCAATTGAGATTCGGGCTGAAAAGTGTACATGTTTGTTTAACTGTTGATTATTGATTTGATTGATTGTATGATTGAATTGTTGATATGGACATGTTAGCGCATTATTCATTATATAAGTCGCACCGTTAGCGCATTACTTATTATATAAGTCGCACCGTTAGCGCATTACTTATTATATAAGTCGCACCGTTAGCGCATTACTTATTATATAAGTCGCACCGTTAGCGCATTGTTAATTATTAACTATGTAAGCCGCACCGTTGTTGAATGTTATTGATTGTTATGGAACGTTGTTAAACGTTATATGGAATCGTTGTTGTTGAACGTTGACTTGTATTGAATTGTGATAATGTGAAACCTTTTAGGGTTTCTTTGGACTTGATTAGATATTCTAATCCTCGCTTATCGTTAACGGTTGTTATCTGACACGGTTAGTACACTTTTCAGGTAATCAAGTTAATCAGAGACAGAATGGATGAATAGATGCTTGCATTGCTAGGGTTTGGACATTCTTTGGACTTTCTGGATCCGTGATCCTTATTTCCCTTTAATGGGTTATGCTTAGGATCAACTACTATCGTTTGAACATTTTTCTTTTAAGTATGGATTGAGTGTGTATTTTGATGAATGTTGATTATTGTAATGAGCTTGTGGATTGTTTCAATCTATTGAATGCATATAGTTTGACTCTACATAATTCCCATGTCATGCTGTGCTTTTCTAAGTGATACCCCATGATTCTGCCATGTTGGGGTGTTACATTTATTTTGTCACGATCATCATTATCAACTTAACTGGATTTGAACTTCATTTATGTGCAATCTGAACATGTTGTTGAGCGAATTCAAGATGGATGACCTTTAAATTTCTATTGTCATAAAAACATTTTCACTATCGTTTGAGAACGATCCCTGCCCCGGTCATACCGGATTTCTTTCGATTAATCTTTCGGGATTACTAATTATTTTCTAACTTTTGCAACGTGACAATTCGGTCACAACCCCCTTCTTTCTGAATTACTTTATTGTTAACAATTAATTGCTTAATTAAGTCCTTGTGTTCGACCTCGGATTTGCCAAGTCAACTATATTGCATACGATCGGGTACACTGCCCGCAAGTGTGTAGTAGACAATAACTAGGTAATTCGTGATATAAATTTAAGACTCGAAAATACACATCAAAGCGGGATATGGAGAGATAAGATGCAGACAATTTTATCTTTATTCATATATAAAGAGATTGCTTTTAAAAAGATCTCCAACCAAACGGAAAAGGAATAATAAAATGTAAGAAGTAATATCGAGTGTCGCATAACTACATTACAAAAAATTAGAAGTAACAAGCATCCACCTACAGCCCAAATTTGGTTTGCAGCTCTTCAATTTAATTCATAAAGTAATGAATTGAAGTGTCAAAGTCGCTCTAGTTTAATTTTTATACTAGTGCTAATACCCGTACGATGTACGGTAGCTATATAGATTATATCATAAAGAAATTCGAATATGCCTCATACATAATTCGTGAGTATGAAATAAATTGTGGTTAAAGTAAACCGATGATCGAAGCTAAATTATAATAAACAGTAATGATAAATATAATATATGTTTAGTTAAAGTTTTGGATTTACCTTAAATTTTTAAAATCACATCAAAATCGGAAATTGTAAGCATAGAGGATGACGGCAAATAGCCTTGTGATTTTGGATCGTAAACTCAATTTTTTTAAGTCTTCATGTTATTAACTTATTATAAGTAATATAAGTAATAGGAGTTGAAGAATTGGGATAAAAAAAGACAATTTTATTAATCAGAAAATGATCAATCAAATAAGGTTATAATGTGTTTTGTATCTATAAGCTAAGAGTTAGAGTTTAATTCTAAATCTAATAAGGAAATTGAATCTATATACAATTAAAAAAGCTAATTTAATAAAATAAATAAATTAAAAGGACACGTGTCGATCAAGGATTACGCCACGTGTCGTTTCAAGAACATCTCAATTCTGTTTTAGTTTATTGGTAGCTATCAAGGATACATATCTACGTCTAGAAGATTTTCAAGGGTAAAAAATAATTATAAAAATTAAATATAGTAATATTATTATTAAAATAGAGATTGACGTAACTATTTTTTTGGGATGTAAAATAAGATTATTTTATACCAATATGCATGGTTATTTTATAGGCAAACAAAGAAGCAATTTGAGTCAAATAAGGTTTCACACGTATTTTTTGAAAAAAATCAAATAAATTTATTTTAATTCAAAAGGACACGTGTCGTATATAGATTATGCCACATGTCATTTTAAAAAGTCTATAATCTTGTTTTAGTTTATTGGTAGATATCCTCTCTACGCATCCAATTAAGCCCATCCAAAATACCCAATTATTATTATAATATCTTAATCTTAATATATACTAAAAGGCAACTTACCTAACCTCAATTAACCAATCACAACTCTCAATTTCTCTAATTTAATTAAATTAACACATGTCATAATATAATTTACACTTTTTGTTTTTCATCATCAATTTACACTTTTAAACCTTTTCTTAAAATAATAGTTTTATTGGAATAAAATACATAAAATATAAAACTCATGTTTATCCCAAGTATCCAATTAATTAAATAGTTTTTAAAAATTTTTTTTACCTCAATTAACCAATCACAACTCTCAATTTCTCTAATTTAATTAAATTAACACATGTCATAATATAATTTACACTTTTTGTTTTTCATCATCAATTTACACTTTTAAACCTTTTTCTTAAAATAATAATTTTATTGAAATAAAATACATAAATTATAACACTCATATTTATCCCAAATATCCAATTGATTAAATAAATAAAAGATATTTTTTAATAAATAAAAAGAAACCAACTTTGCTTACAATTAGACTTCATCAAACTATAATTATAACTTATTAAAGTTATTTATAACTATAACTTATCAAATTATCAATGTTTATATATATAAAAAATATAATATATCTAATTGATAACAGTATATAATTAAAACTTTCATGAAGAACAAGTACCACAACAAAAAGTACAAAAAGTTTTTTTTAATTTCAATATTAAGAAAACTGTTACAACAACAAACCTTGATATGATATTGATAGATGAACAAGTTAAACGCTTTCGGCAATGTTTCAGTATTACTTTCTGTTACTTTTGAAAACCCCACAAACCAGCTGCTACTTTTATTGTTCTTAACAACCATGGCTAACGAAAATAAAATTACTTTTTTTTTGCAAGACATCAATGAGAACTCGACCAATTATGTAATCAAAGTTAAGATATTGCTTATTTGGAAGAGTTTGTATAAAAGAATAACTGCTACACCATACATCCTTGATATGATTTAGCATTCAATATTAATATTTAAATATCTTAATTCCTTTTTAAGTATATTTTTATATTTAATGTATAAGTATTTTTTGTTCCATATACTACTTCTTATATTGATAATGCTGTAAAACCCGTATATTTGACACGGGTCTAAAATCCAGTATATATTAAAAACAAATGCATGTATTTGTGTGCAAACTACAGTGATGGGTCCATTTAAGTTTTTAAATTTTGGGCTATGAGTGACCCGCCTAACTTTGAGAATTTTGTTTCTAAATTTGGGATTCAAGCCTCAAGTGCCCATTTTTTAAAAAAGTAACGTATAGATTATATTTTTATTGTATCGGAATTTTTCTTTTTGAAAACAATGTAAACATTTGGAAAAAATTTGTTTCACAAATCAAATTAAATAACATGTGAACTGCATAGTACGATTTTTTTTTTGCCTAATCTTACTAAACTCCTTTATTAAGTTTTTTTTTTTTTTCTTTTGGAACGGCTGTTATATTTTTGTTTAGGAGTTTTATTCTTGATTTTTTATTTTGCCTAATCTTTATAATAAACTCCTTTATTAAGTTTGAGGAGTTTTATTCTTGATTTTTCTCATTTTTAAAAATAGCATAATGTGTCTTAAACAACGCCCGGATAACATATCTTGTTAGTCATTAAAGGGATTGGGTCCAGTTTGCCCGGTCTAAATCATCATCATAATCATATTATTATCAAAAAGTATAAACTAAAACTTCTGTCAATAATTCGAAACCTACCTAGTCCTTTAGCCGCATATATTTTCAGTTACCGGTAAGATTTCTAGTTATAATTACGCTTTTTATTACCTAAATTACGCATTGATTATTATTAGCTCTCGATTTGATTAGATTTTAGTGATTTATTCATGTTTATTAAAACGACGATTTATTCGATTTGATTAGGTTTTAGTGATTTATTCATGTTTATTAAAACGACGATTTATTCGATTTGATTAGATTTTAGTGATTTATTCATGTTTATTAAAACGACGATTTATTCGATTTGATTAGATTTTAGTGATTTATTCATGTTTATTAAAACGACGATTTATTCGATTTGATTAGGTTTTGAGGCATTAAAATCTGGTGATTTATGCATACAGTATTTCTTAAAACGACGTTGTTATTAGCGATAGATTTGATTAGGTTTTGACGCATAAGAAACTGGTGTTTTATTCATGTTTCTTAAAATGACATAACATAATATAGTCTGTTAGCTAACGAAAAACGTAAATGCAGATCAAATGTCGATATCGAGAATAGTGAGCCGTCTCGCCTCCAAAAACACCGTTAAAAGTGCCTTCCCATTCCCCAATCCACCGCAATTATCAGTTCGTTTCCTTTCTTCCGGTGCTGGTGATAGTCAGCGAAATGCTCTTCTTAAAAACCTACTAAATAATTTTACATTTGAGGAAAAACCTGTTCGGTTAACCAACGCGGTTGATAGAAAACTTAACAAAGAACTTGAGATGAAGAAAACTGATTTGGTGAAGGGAGATCTGATTAAACGTTATATAGGTGCCGCAAAAGAGCAACATCACCGGGTCGCGTTAGGGATGTTCAATCAGGCACTAAAACTATACTGGTCTGTTGAGAATATGAATATGTCGAACGCAGAGGAGTTTTATGGCCCACTTTTGACGTTTTTGATTGATCGTGAGATGGTTCATGAGCTTTACATGATCTGTGACTACTTCAAGATGGATGAACCAACACATTGCTACTATGAGATGGCCCTGTCTGTAAAAGTGGGAGATTTGATTAAACTTCGAGATCTTATTGCAAAGGTGATTTTTTTTTTTTTTACTTTCTTAATTAACATAATTATTTCTTAACAAGTTTTTTTACCCCGGGCGTTGCCCCGGGAAGGCGTTGCCCGGGATCGACGTTGCGTCATGCAAACATATATACATACAACATTACCTAAAAGTTTGGACACTTAAAGTTTACTATAAGGGGTAGAAACTTAAAAAATTGGTGGTCAAAACCAAGAGTTTGATGGTAAAAGTTAGAAGCCTTAAAATAAGAGATAGAAAGTAAAAAAAATAAAAATTGATGATTAAAGTTAGAACGCCTTAAAATAAGAGATAGAAAGTAAAAAAAAAAAAAAAAAAAAAAAAAAAAAAAGAAAAAGATTTGATGATTAAAGTTAGAAGCCTTAAAATAAGAGATAGAAAGTAAAAAAAAAAGAAAAAGATTTGATGATTAAAGTTAAAGTAAAAAAATAAAAAAAATAAAAATTGATGATTAAAGTTAGAACTATAATTAAGTTTGTATACAAAAAGTTAGACTAAAGTGATAAAACCTAAAAGTTAAGTGATAAAAATAAAAACTCTAAAAGTATACAATCGTTAAAAAAAATTAAAAAAAAGAAGAAAAAAGACAAAATAAGAATAAGACAAAATTGCTGACGTCATGCTGACGTCAACGCCGGGTTACTGTAGCTAAGGCCTTTATAATTGTTAGGCCTTTCCCAACAATGAACACTTCCTCACCTCTTCCCCATCGCCACATCATTGCCACATCACTTATTTCTTACATCTCAATTTCGTGACACACTCTTGCCAACAATACCTCTTCTTCACTTATTCCTTACTTCTTCCTCATTATTTAATTATTTTCAATTAAATAAAACATACAAATATAAATTACACATTTTTATAAAAAAGAATCCATTAACAAATAAACAACATTATATTTATTAAAAAAAATATTACATAAAAAAACATTAGTTAAAAAAATATACATTAATTAAAAAAAAATTACACCAAAATAAACATTACATATAATTATAAAAAAAAAACATTAATTATGAGAAATATATGTATGAGAATCTATATATATATATGCATATGAATAGAACATGGTGTACACGTATGAGAAATTTATGCCAAAAATACAAACTTCCAAATTTTGCCTTGAAATGTACAAAACTAAAACATTATCATACCATATAAATAAATATGTTACAAAAATAAATGAATTATATTTACTGAAATATAAATAAAATACTACTAAAACACCCAGATAATATCTTTTCATATATAATATAATTATGGGTCAAAGAGTTATGGGCCGTTCCCTCGTCCTCTCCTATTCTCCTAGGTGACGAAAAGTGATGACAAGCCACGAAGACAAAGGCCTGCCAATGGGTTCCCCCCGTGACATGTTGGAGACGAGGTGGTGACACCACCGTTGGGAACGGTCTTATATATATAATTAGCTAACTCCAATATCTCGTAAGCTCATATGCTAGTAGTTTTTTTTTTGGGTGTGTTATGATATGTTTTGGCTATCTATCTACCAATAAACTAAAACAGGATTGCATATCTCTTAAAACGACATGTGGCACAAGGTTTTAATGACACGTGTCATATTTGACTTAAATTAATAAAACTCTAAATTTAATGGATCATAATAACTTTTAATTTTAGAAAATATATATCAATTATCTTATTCATTATAGTTTATCTAACTAAAATTATCCATGTCATACGTGATGTAAATTATTTATCATAATTATCTAACAATATTATCCTCCTCATACAATGATATCTAAATATTAGATTATTTCCTAATATTATTACAACTCTACTTCTATTCCATTAAACGTCTACAACCCACCTAAATCTTTATGTACATCTATTTAATTATTTATTTGTTATAGGTTTCTAACAATGTTTTTCATCAAAAGTTAATTCGACATTTAAAGTTTAATTCGAGATATTTTAGTTATTGTGATTAATTCTAGTGTTTATAGTTTTGTTGCTATAATATAATTCTCAAATTTCAAAATTGCAGTATATTAGTTATTATAAGTGTTTTGGTTTATATTAGCTATTATTTATTATTGTGTTTGATTGTCTATCTATCTACCAATAAACTAAAACATGATTAACAATGATGATGGAGGAGTTGGCCATGAGCTTCATCTTTCTAACCCTCCATTACCCTTTTTTTTAAAAACATGATTGACATGTTCTTGAAACGACACGTGGCGTAATCCTTGATCGACACGTGTCCTTTTAATTTATTTATTTTATAAATTAGCTTTTTTAATTGTATATAGATTCAATTTCCTTATTAGACTTAAAATTAAACTCTAACTCTTATAACCTTATTTGTTTAATCGTTTTCTCATTATAAAATTGTTTTTTTTTTCGTTCTCAATTATTCAACTCCTATTACTTATCTACCAATAAACTAAAACAGGATTGAGATGTTCTTGAAACGACACGTGACGTAATCCTTGATCGACACGTGTCCTTTTAATTTATCTATTTTATTAAATTAGTTTTTTTTATTGTATATAGATTCAATTTCCTTACTAGACTTATAACTAAACTCTAACTTTTAGCTTATAGATAGAAAACACATTATAACCTTATTTGATTGATCGTTTTCTCATTAATAAAATTGTCTCTTTTTTCTTCTCAATTCTTCAACTCCTATTACTTATATTATGTTAGGTCCAGATTTACTGGACTCGCTCCAGACTCGACTACTGGAGCCTTACTGAAGATCTGTCCAGAAACGTGTTCTACTGGACCTACTCCAGACTTGGAATCTGGAGTCCCTCTGAAGATTTGTCCAGAAATAATGGAAGACCAGTGAGCAAATACTTGTATATGAAATCTGGAGTATTCTCCAGATTAGCTCACTGGACTTCACCCCAGTCCAGATCTACTCTACTGAAGACGTTCTCACTGAAGTCAAAGACTGAAGTCAGAATAAAGAAGATTGACAAATGGCGGAGTCCACTGGAAGTCTTACCAGATCTGTACGCTAGAGGATTATCAGTGTTCTAGACCTTACAAGTCTGAACACTGATATCGAGGAATTGACTTTTGCCTTTACACACTTTCCAAAGAACAATCCACTTGTTCTTTACCAAAGTTTATACGTGTGTAAAGGTGGTTGGTTAAAAGAATAAAATCATATTTGATGTGACTTTATCCTTGTACCTTAACCAATGCATTTAATGTTCTTGTCGGTTCATTAAATGCATGCAACCATATTTGTACGGCACAAAATTCACTGGTGAATTTTGTTGCCTATAAATACAAAGTCATTTTTTTGAGAAAATTACTTTAAAGCATACATTAAGCATTAGAGTGAATTTGTCTAAATACTCTCGATCTTAAACAGGGATACTTCACAACTTTAAGTATCTCGATCCAAAAGAGTTATTTGACAAATATAGATCATTTGTAATTCATAGGTTGTTAAGATACATACTTATTTGTATTATCTTGATTCCACACAACCTTGTATTTTATTTAACATCATAAATAAAATACACCTTGAAAAATACATAATGTTCCACTTTACTTGTTTATTGCTTTAAGTCGTGTATTACTTTATTTATATACTTGCATTTATATTTATGTAATACTAGTCCATTCTAGTGATTATTAGACTTGTTGTATTTTACACTTTCTGGGTTAACCATCGTATTTGGGACCTCACATTTGGTATCAGAGCAGAAGTCTAAGCATTGCCTAGATCTGCTTCTTTGATGGCCACCCCTGAAAATACACAAGGAAGTTTTAATTTTGGTCCCGATCATAATGTTAATGTTAATGATCAAAATAATGAACCACCTATTGTTAATAACACTAATCCACCACTTCCTCCTACTACTACTGCTTCTCCACACGTGCACGTGCACTATTCAAATAATCCTATTCCTAAATTCAATGGGAACAGTGATGAGTTTGGTACGTGGAAGGCTAGGATGATATTGCATATCACTGGTATTGAGAGGAATATGATGAAAATCTTAAATGAAGGACCTTATGTCCCCACATCACCTCTCAATCCCCTTCTTGATCCTTCTGGATCTAGAAGAGGAAGGGAAAAGAGGGAGGAACATTGGTCTGAAGAGGAGAGGAGATTGGTGAATCTAGACACCCTTCTCAAAAACATGATCCTCGGGGCCGTTCCAGAAACCATTATTCCCACACTAGTTCTTTTTCCTAGTGCTAAAACCATGTGGGATGAACTTCTAAACCAGCATGAAGGAGGAGATGACACCATTGTCACCAGAAAGGTCTCCTTAAACAAGAGGTATGAGTCATTTTTTGCTCAGCCTAATGAGTCTCTCACTGGTACTTACACCAGATTTATGAGTATCATAAACCAGTTGAGAGGTCTTGGGGTTGAGAAGGACAAGGATATACTTCTGGAGAAATTTTGTGATATTCTGCCCACCAAATGGTCTCACATGATCCTGGTCTTACGACAAGGTAAAACTCTGCACACACACACTCTCTCAACTCTTTATGGAGCTTTCAGGTACACTGAAGAAAATCAAGCTCAGAGAGTGGTGGCAGAACAAGATGCTTTTAACCATGCCTCCAGTAGTCCTAATGTGGTTAGTCATACTGAACCACAAAGTACAACACTGATATCTTCTGAGAATGTATTTTCTATGAAGAAGATGGTGTCTGAACTCATGGATTCTGGAGAGTCCAGTCAAGTCTCTCCAGACTGTTGTGATGAAACTGATGATGATGACTTTGTTGCAATGATTGCTAAAACGTTTAACCGTTTCAAAGCAAGAGCAAATAGGCCATCTGGACAATTTGCATCCAGTTCTTCAACTGAAAAGACCAATTTGACATGCTTTAAGTGTGGCAAAAGGGTCATTTCATGAAAGATTGCAGGTCCAGCCAGTTTGTATCCAAGCCTGGTCCATTTTCTTCAAATAATAAGCCTGATGATAGCTATAAATTAAAATATAAAAAGCTTAAGGCCCAGATTGCTCTCATGGCACAACAAATGGAAAACAATAATAAGTGCATGATCGCAACAACTGAAGAGAAGTGGGTTCCTTCTAATGAATCATCTGCTGATGAAGAAGAAGAAAGAGATTGTTGTTACATGGCTCTGGCAGACGAAGAGCACCTGGTGAAGGAAGATGTCACATCTGCAACTGACCAAGAATTAAAACTGGACATAGATGAAGCTCTTAATTCTGATTTGATATTTGTAGAAACTGTTAGATCTGATTGTGTAAATGGTCTAGAAATAGATTTTTCTGAAATAACTGTTTTAAAATCAAAATTAAAAGAACTTCAAGACATTGAACTGGCATTTCAAGCCCAGGTTCTGGTAACTGAACAATTGATTCAAGAAAAACAAGATCTTGAAGTCATTTTAGAGAAAGAAAAACTGGTGATTAAATCATGGCTAGAAACCAGAAAGCCATATGATACTGGAGTAAATCAATTTCCTGCTCAAAAACGTGCATATTTAGATGGAAATACTCATGTAGCATCATTAATACCAGTAATCGATCGATTACCAGAGGGGTTCAGGCCCACCACTGTTTATGATGAGCCTGTAACTCCCAAGGCCAATATTTTCCCAGTTCAATCCCCAAAGGTTAAGACTGGAGCATTCCAGATGACTGCTCCAGTTAAAGAGGTTTATCGGAATAAACCTTTGCCTCAGACCAATCCCCTAGCTAAGCCTAGAACTGGAAAGGCTAAGGTATCATCTGATGAAAATATTTTGTCCAGGTTAGAGAGCCAGATTCAAATACTGACTCGTCAATTTCAAAGTTTTAATGCAAGATTAAACTTTATTGAGGGTACTTCATCTGGCCCTAGACAAAATACAAAACCTTTTGCAAAGAAAGTTAAATCTATTTCTCCAGTTGAGAAAAAGAAAAAGGTTTCAAAACTATCAACCTAGTGGTCTTTTCAACTAAGACCACTATTGAAGAAAGTGAACTAAACCAGATTGCCCCAGGGACCTATAAGGGAGGGTCCAGTAAACCCATCAGTCGATGGGTTCCCAAATCTAACTGATAATATCTGGTGGATGTGCAGGGCGATCGAAAGAAATATATCTGGTATCTTGACAGTGCTGCTGGCAGGACGATGACCGGATGTAAGACCCTGCTGGAGGAGTTCACCATTTCTGATGGACCCTCCATTACTTTTGGAAATGATGGTTGTGGAAAGACTGAGGGATACGGTGTTCTGAACAATGGACAAGTCAAGTTCAGACGAGTTGCATTTGTGAATGGTTTGAAATATAACCTGATCAGTGTAAGCCAACTGTGTGATGATGGCTATCAAGTTTTATTCAATATTGCTCAGGGTATCGTATTCAACAAGGACTGGAAGGTAGTGTTGATTGCTCCCAGAAAAGGGAATGTGTACGTGATGGATATGGAAAGCTCTCTTTCAGAGCAGTGTTTCTATACTCAAGCTGATGAAGACACAAACTGGTTATGACACAAAAGGTTATCCCATTTAAATTTCAAGAATATTAATAAGTTGTCCAGAAAACAACTTGCAGATGGGATACCTTCAGTTTCCTTCAAAAAGGAAAGGCCATGTCCAGGATGTGAGATGGGTAAGCAGAAACGTACCAGTTTCAAGACCAGACAGAATTTCAGCATATCTGAACCTCTTCATATGCTTCATATGGACCTCTTTGGTCCAGTGAATGTTCAGACTCGTGCTGGTAAAAGATACACCCTGGTAATAGTAGATGAATTTTCTAGATATTGTTGGGTTATCTTTCTCAGGTCTAAAAGAAATCATCAGTCTTATCAAGCAAATTGAGCTCAAGTACAGTCGAAAGGTGTGTCAGTTAAGAAGTGACAATGGAACAGAATTCCAGAATGCAACTCTGGAGTCATTCTGTACTGACACTGGCATCTCCCAGAATTTCTCATCAGCCCGCTCTCCAGAACAGAATGGAGTTGTGGAAAGGAAGAATCGAACGCTGATAGAAGCTGTCAGGAGTATGCTTGCTAAATCTGGTCTGTCTACCAGTTTCTGGGCTGAAGCAATTGCTACTGCTTGCCTCACCCAGAACCGGTCAGTGTATGTGAAGCGACACAAAAAGACAGCCTACGAAGTCTTAAGAAATAAAAAACCAAATATTGGTTATTTTCACGTTTTTGGATGTCCAGTTTACATCCTGAACGACTCCAGTCAGTTAGGCAAATTTGATGCCAAAGCTGATGAAGGGTATTTCTTAGGCTATTCAGCCATTCGCAAGGCCTTCAGAGTCTACAACAAGAGACTGGAGAATGTCCATGAGTCAATTCATGTCACATTTGATGAATCAAATGCTGCACTGCAATCAACAAGAAGCCAGCCCTTGACACTCCCCCAGTAACTTCAATTGTCTTTTGTGAATCTGATCCTATCAACTACAATAAAGAAGATTCAGAAGACACAGTTTCCAGTCATCCTGATCTGGAACCTGTTCAGAAAAAGAAACGCTCCAGTAGTACTCCATTCTATCCTTCTATTATTTTCAAACTACCCTCTGAAATTAATATTGGATCAGATGTTCGTACTACTCCCCCAGTATCAGTGTCAGTTGAGAATATACCAGAAATGCCTTCAAATGAAGAATTTCATGATGAAAATCGTGATTTAAATGACTCAGATGAAGATACTGAAGTAGTCTGGCAAGATCCTCCTCCTGAAGCAACTCCAGAGGAGACTCAACTGAATTCTTGCACTGATATTGTTGTCAGTAACAATCCTGGTCAGTACTCCAGATGGATAAAAGCTCATCCTATTGATCAGATCATAGGTGACTCCAGTAGAGGAGTTCAGACCAGAAGAGCACCTCCAGTAATCAATGCTTATATGTTAGTTTTCTATCATTGATGGAACCAAAGAAGATTGACGAGGCTATGGAAGATCCAAGCTGGGTGACTGCTATGCAAGAAGAGCTTCACCAGTTTGAAAGGAACAAGGTCTGGTATCTGGTTCCTTTCCCAGTTGGAAAGAAAGAACCAATTGGAACAAGATGGGTCTTCAGGAACAAGGTAGATGAAGATGGCCACGTAATCAGAAACAAGGCCAGACTGGTAGCACAAGGCTACTGCCAGTCAGATGTCGATTTTGATGAATCATTTGCTCCAGTGGCTAGACTTGAAGCGATCAGAATATTCTTAGCATTACTTGCTTATCATCAGTTCAAGGTCTACCAGATGGATGTAAAGAGTGCTTTCTTGAATGGAAAGCTTGAGGAAGAAGTTTATGTCAGACAACCACCAGGTTTCGTTGATGAAAAGCATCCACATTGGGTATATCATCTGGACAAAGCGCTTTATGGCCTCAGACAAGCCCCACGTGCCTGGTATGACACTCTGACTAAACATTTATTGAAAAATGGTTTCAAAAGAGGTGCAATTGACAATACCTTATTTATTCTTCATGAAAAAGGCAATCTGTTAATGGTACAAATTTATGTTGATGATATTATTTTTGGGTCTACTGATGAAAACATGTCCAAGAAATTTTCGAAAATAATGTCTCCTATATATACCCACTTTCAATTTCATTTGCATTTACTTCGAACATATTTACTCCCAAATCTTTCAAATTCCTTCATTTATTTCTTCATTCAATTTCCAATCATAATCATCTCTCATATTTACTCCATTTCCATTCAATTCTTCATCAAAACCCTAAATATTCAATTTCATCTTCATCTATTCATCATAAAATGGCACCAAGACAATCCAAATCGCTTAAAAATCTGCTCGCCGCTGAATATGATCCGACTGAAAATGTTGAAAAGGCACCTCATATCACATTAGAGGCAAAAGCTATAGGAATAAACATGAATAACTGGATGGCCAGACTTTCACTTTCCAGTGTTCATAATGCCCAATCCGTTATTGGGAGATTAAATACATTTTTTCTCTCATGTCCTTTATATGGTGCTTTGACATTAAATCCAGGGAGGATGTACCATGACTATCTATGTGAATTCTGGTACACTGCACAATATGATGATGCAACTTCATCAATTACTTATTCTCTGAAGCAAGGTACCAGATCCTTGGGTTTCACTGTTAGTTTACTCAGGTCTGTTCTACAGTTGAATTATTTTAAATAGAATGAGTTGCCCATTGAACTTCCCTCTGGTATCAATACAAGGGAAGTGTGCAGACTGATGGGGTACACAGATATTGTGGATGAGCATGGCCAGCTGTCCAGGAAGGGAACAATCTACATGAGCAAACTGACAGACTCATGGAGATTCTTCTTCACACATAACGTTGAATGTTTGGGAGGCAGTTCTGGAGAGTTGGACCAGATAAATCAAACTCATCTCCAGATTGCCTACTGCCTCTGGTTTGGACTTAGAGTTGATTTTGCTTAGATCCTATTTGATGATCTGGTAGAGCGTCTTAGAGTGAAAGGTAGAAAAGCCTTTGTTCCATATATACGCTTTCTTTCACTGATGTTTAAAAGAGCTCTTGGAGACCAGTACGATTTTGAAACTACTCACTTTTCTGTGAGTGAGTATATGAGGGATCTGACCAACCTAAGATCTCCACTGAATGAGGTAGATATTCCTCAGTCCATGCTCTCTTTTCAAAGGGAAGAAGTAGAAGTGGCTCCAGGTAGAGGTCAAGTTGGTGAAGGACCCTCTGGTGACCAAGATGTACAGATTATAGAAGCTGTACAACCCATTAGACAAGTGGCTCCTGAAGGTCAAGGACAAGAAAATGTTGAACCTTCCAACGACCTAGATCAAACAGGCGTCTGATGAGAGCTGGAGTTCAAGTGAATCCAGAAAGACATCCTGGTGATGTAATGAATTTGGATGGGTCTCCGATTTTTGAACCTGAAGAGATTGTTGAGCAAGTTGTTGAGCAGGTCGAACAAATTGTTCAGGCTGATGAACATATATCTGGTGAGCAAGAGGCTCAAATCGATTTGAATGTTGAAGCAAGTGAACAGACTGGTGAGCTGGTTGGTGCTTAGGCTGGTGATACAACTGTTGGTGAAATGTTTTGGGATGAGGCTGATTCTCCCATGTCAGAAGATCAGAATTTTGATGTTAATATGAACTTTCTGGGTGAGGATGTTGTACAAGTTGAAAGTCTACCAGAAATGCCACCACCTCCACCAGAAACAAATATTCCTCCATCAGAATCAGAAATGCCACCACCTCCACCAGACTCAAACATGCCACCACCACCACCACCTTCAATTCCACAATCCACTCCTTACTTTAATCCATTCACAATCCAAACTTCACAAACTCAACCTCCACCAATTGAAACTCCAGTCGAGATATCTGAACCTCGTGCGCTGGACTCAACAGTTGTAACATCTGAAGCTGCAACTGAAGAAGTCTGGGCACAAGTACCATTAATGACCAGATTGACTTCTCATCTTGAACCTCCCAGTGGTCTCTCCACTTCATCTTCTGCCGAGGTCCAAGGCCTTTTAAATAAGGTGGCAGACTTGGAGAGATCACTCCAGACTTCATCGCAGGTTATTTCAGACTTTAAATCTTTATTATCAAATAACCTTGCATTTGAGATGAATATATTTGCTGGAAATGAGAAGCTTGTTTTTGAGAAGCTTGATGAACTGGTACTGGCCACTAATAACAACACTGAAAATTTCAAAGTGGCAGTCCAGGGATTAGAGACAAGGCTGGTTAGTTCGGTTCAGACTGCAGTGAAAGGTGAACTTGTTCAACCACTGGCAGGTCTGAAAGAAGAGGTTCAGAAGTTGGTTACCAGGATAAGTTCTCTGGAGAGTAGGCCCACACTTGATCAGGCTGCTGTTGTTAGCACGATTAGTGATGAATGTACAAAGAAGTTCAGAATTAGTATGTTGAAAGAATTATCTGAAGAAATTTCTGAGTCTGTTCTTCGAACTATTCAAGATGGGCTGTTACCCCAAGTGGAGAAGTTGATGGAAGAAGAATTGCCAAAGCACTTGCCTAAAGAAGTTGAAACTGTTAAAAAGGAAGTGCAGGCACTTAAGAAAATTGTGACTGATACAACTCCAGTGGCTGGAAGAACCTTTGGTGCACTGGACAGACATATGCTAGAACAATTATGGAATGATCTCAAGTCCAGAACTGGTGATCATTCCAAGGGGGAAAAGTCGTCTGGTGTCCAAGAAGGGTTGATTAAAAAGAAGAAGGAAGTTGTTGCCAGTGCTGTTGAAAAGGCCTTTGCTACTGAAAGCATTGTGCAACAAAAACAAGTGACTGGTACTGATGCCAGTGCACGATTAACACAAAGAGCATTTGGCACTGAAGCCACTATGCTGACTGAAGAAGCTGCTGGTACTGAAGCCAGTGAGCCCCAGTTTGAATCTTTCCCAGATATTTCAACTACTCTGAAGTCTGTTAAAGGAAAAGAACAAATGGTATCTGGAGAAGAAGAACAAACTGCTGAAGAATCATCAGAGTTTCCCACTAATGATGATGAAACCTCTAAGAAGCTGGAACAAGAATGCATAATGATAGAGATCTTTAAGAGAAATCAAAGAGATGAACTGCTGGCCCATCAAAGGGAGATGGCAACTATGGGGACTCTGGACTCTTATAATGCTGGCAGGTTGGGCATAAACATTGATGTGTACAAAAAGATGAAGGAAGACCCCAGAGTTCATCAAAGTCTGAATGCATTGAATGATGTTCATGTACGCTCCTTTTACGCTGAAGAAGAACAGATTTATGATTCAATAATTTATGGCGTTAGTGTACCAGAACTTATCAGACAGAGAAAGGAGGAACTGGTGAACCTCCAGAAGAAGATAAGGAAAAATGCTGGTGCTCTGGAGTTAGAGTACAGAAAGAAAGTGACAGGCTTACCAAAACTGACTGCCAAACAGATCAAAGCAATTAAATATGCTGATGTAAGCAGATTCATTCCCCTGGACACTTCTCTGAAAATCAATCGTCAACAACTCCAGTCTGCTGTAGAACAAAAGAGAATGTCAAAGGAAACTGAAGCAATGATCCAGACAGCCAAATTGAAAGACAAGTATAATGAAATGTTGAATTTCAGGGCTGATGCTAGAAGGATCACTGGTGCAGAGATTAAGCTTGCTGATAATCATGAAGGTATGTCAAAGTTTGCAATAAAGTTGACCAGAGAAGGTAACTTTACTGATGAAAGAAAGAGTACTTCAGTCCAGGCGTTTGGATGGAGTGAACTGAAGGAGATTGCCTTAACATTCAGGGGGAAGACAAATGTGTCGACCGATGTTAAAGCATTTCTGAAGAGGGTTGAGAAGGTATGGAGAAGAAAGCAACAGATGGAAGTTGCAATAGGCATGAAATCGCCAGAATCAGTACCATCTTCTCCATCACCAAAGAGAAAGGCTCCTGAAGATGCTCCAGGACAGACATCGAAGAGAAGGGCCTGACTCTTATCATTTACTTATTGTAGTTTATTGTTTGATGAAAATTGTAACTATTTATCAGTTGATGTATGTAATAATTAGTTGCAATTTTTAATTCATACAAGTAAATGATCAGATTTAGTCTAAGTTAGAGCTTAAAAGATGAAACTGAAAACACTCATGATCTATAAAGTGTTTTCCAGTAACTTAGATTTTTTAGACTAAAATCAAAACTTGTGTTTTTCAAGCATACAAAATTGTATAGATATAAGCTTGAAAACACTTGCATTATTTCTAAACAAATAGGGGGAATTTGTTAGGTCCAGATTTACTGGACTCGCTCCAGACTCGACTACTGGAGCCTTACTGAAGATCTGTCCAGAAACGTGTTCTAGTGGACCTACTCCAGACTTGGAATCTGGAGTCCCTCTGAAGATTTGTCCAGAAATAATGGAAGACCAGTGAGCAAATACTTGTATATGAAATATGGAGTATTCTCCAGATTAGCTCACTGGACTTCACCCCAGTCCAGATCTACTCTACTGAAGACGTTCTCACTGAAGTCAAAGACTGAAGTCAGAATAAAGAAGACTGACAAATGGCGGAGTCCACTGGAAGTCTTACCAGATCTGTACACTGGAGGATTATCAGTGTTCTAGACCTTACAAGTCTGAACACTGATATCGATGAATTGACTTTTGCCTTTACACACTTTCCAAAGAACAATCCACTTGTTCTTTACCAAAGTTTATACGTGTGTAAAGGTGGTTGGTTAAAAGAATAAAGTCATATTTGATGTGACTTTATCCTTGTACCTTAACCAATGCATTTAATGTTCTTGTCGGTTCATTAAATGCATGCAACCATATTTGTACGGCACAAAATTCACTGGTGAATTTTGTTGCCTATAAATACAAAGTCATTTCTTTGAGAAAATTACTTTAAAGCATACATTAAGCATTAGAGTGAATTTGTCTAAATACTCTCGATCTTAAACAGGGATACTTCTCAACTTTAAGTATCTCGATCCAAAAGAGTTATTTGACAAATATAGATCATTTGTAATTCATAAGTTGTTAGGATACATACTTATTTGTATTATCTTGATTCCGCACAACCTTGTATTTTATTTAACATCATAAATAAAATACACCTTGAAAAATACATAATGTTCCACTTTACTTGTTTATTGCTTTAAGTCGTGTATTACTTTATTTATATACTTGCATTTATATTTAAGTAATACTAGTCCATTCTAGTGATTATTAGACTTGTTGTATTTTACACTTTCGGGGTTAACCATCGTATTTGGGACCTCACATATTACTTATAATAAGTTAATAACACGAAGACTTCAAAAAATTGAGTTTACGATCCGATATCACAAGGCTATTTTTCGTCATTCTCTATGCTTACAAGTTCCGATTTTGATATGATTTTAAAAATTTAAGGTAAATCCAAAACTTTAACCAAACATATATTATATTTATCATTACTGTTTATTATAACCTAGCTTCGATCATCGGTTTACTTTAACCACAATTTATTTTATATATACAAATCATGTATGAAGCATATTCGATTTTCTTTATAATGCAATCTATTTTAGCTGCCGTACATCATACGGGTATTAGGACTAATACTAAAGCTATATTGAACCTAGCTTAATGATTGTTTTGTGTGAAGATGGTGGTTGTATCAAATCCTCTAAGACTTGAGATGTTTATCAGAAGATTATGTGACTCGCTTGAGGTAGGAACATTTTAACTACTTTTTTGGCAATTCCATTTGTACCTTATCTTTGATGATGGTCTATTATGCTCTTAATCGTGACAGGTACATCTGGCCATTAATTTAGTCAGTTCTATGTTAAAACGTGACTTGATTGTGACATCAAGCATACTTGATCCATTACTAAAGGCATGTGATAAGTGCAATGATCGACATTATTTGGTATGTTGCCACAACACCTTGTTCTTAATTAATGTAAGCATGACTTGATCAGATTTTATCTAATTATCTTGGTTGGCAGGTCCGTCACATCTTTTCCATGATAAAGGAACATAATTTACGGCCAAGCACTGAAACATTCGGCATTATATTTAATTTGCTTGTCAAAATGAAGGATGTAAGTTAGAGTTCACATGGTTATCATTTTTTATACATAATAATGTTTTCTATAGATTTGTATTTAATTTCTTTGCTTCTCATTTGCAGTGTCAGGGTGCAGTTGGAATTTTAGATTATCATCATCCTTTATTGGAAAAACAAGTAATAAATTACTGATGTATAAATGTTTGAGCTACTCTATTTATTAGTTTTAGACTTTTAGAGTTTGTCATTGAACTTGATGAGTCGGGCTAGAAACAATCCTATTAAGTACTAGACTCTTGGCTATTGGGCTTATAAGACCATCCCCATTGGTGACCAAATAGTTTAGTTGTTTGGCAATAGTGGGCTGGGCCCACCAAAATTCTTCCAATATGCTTCCGACTTGTTCACCCAGCCGGCCAGCCGACTACAAGTTGGTCCAATTATTCAATCTTTTTGATGATTTAAGTGGAGTGAAATTTGTTTGAAGATTTTATACAGTTGAGTTTATATATTAAAAAATTGATTTTGGTTGGGTTGTTGATGGGAGTGTAGAAATTGGTTTTAGTGGGTTGGGTAGATATAAGAGAGAGAAATAAATATTTTAATGAATAATATTGTTGGGTTGGGCTTGATAAGTTAAGCAAAAACTGATTCCATAAATATGAAATATCTCGGAAAAAGTTCACACTTACATTACATATAGCTGTAAAATTCGATATGTTTCATATGATCCTTATTCTATATGGCTTGGCAGCCTGGCCCAAAAATAAGTACCAATATCAACATCAACTAATCAACTTAGTTAGTAAGGGCCCATTTTCTAACTTTGACCCTAAAGACTCAGCAGGCTAAAAAATTTTCGTTCAAAATAAATCCTCTTTCTAATGGAGTTCATAGTATACGGTTATACAATATATAGTAAAATGCTACATCACGAATTCATGATGTCTTAATTGAATGGGACGTAAAGGGAACCCGTTATTAGAGATTTGCCCCTTGTATTGTGGTTCGACTTAATAATTAGTATAAATAAAATACATCCTTACCAATAAATTCAAGTGGCCAAGTGGGTATATGGTTATACCATGTTTTTACTGAATAAGGTTTTCTACATCAAATAAACAAACTTGTTGTAAAATACTAAGAAAATTTTCTGTTTATATAACTTTTTTTTTTAAAACTTATATACCATAGAAACAAAAATACAACATCTTCCAAAAGAGAGAAGTTTCAAGTACAGATATTTCAATGAGGGCACTTGTTATGTAAGTACGTGTACGTGTACTCTACATTTTATAAAATTCCTATAAATTAAATGAGGGCACTTATTTTGTAAAGTGTACGTGTACTTTTTATTTTTATAATAAAAATCTTATAAATGAGGGCACTTGTTAAGCGTACTATAAAAAATTATGTATTTGTGTACTCATTAATACTAATTAAATGTTAACACTGATATGAATATCAGAATATGATATTTATTGTCCGTGTAGTAAAAAATAAAGCTTATTTACACATGGTTCAAATAATGTATACGTACAAATGGTACCACTAATTAACTTATTGGTTACACCGATCGAAAGAAGACAGTAATTTTTATCTAAACTAAAGAAATGACAAAAGTACAACTTAACTTAAAACCCACTCACTATCACCAAAAAGAAATATAAATTCTGTTTACTATTTTATATTTTTGTTTTATGAACTCATATTTATGAAAAAATTCTTTTCATAAACATATAACTAACTTTTGAATTTTGGTAGCTTTAACTACAGTCAAATTGAGATTGTTGAGTAAACATTTGTACTCAAATTTCAAATAATTAGTATATGAGCATTATTTTTATTTTGTTACTGTATATATTTCAATCAATTCAGATTATAAGTCTTTCAAATTTCAATTTACACTTCAAAAAAATTCTACAAACCAAACAGGTCCTAAGACTTGGACTAGCTGGAAGCCCATGAACACTACATAAACTGGGATATAATCATATGTTGCACTGCAATCTAACACCCAATTAACATTCTTCTTTACGTAAAATTCTAAATAATTTTATAGCTACTCTGTAAATAATGATAATAGAGTTAATTACAGAAACTACCCATAGAAAACCAGTTTTGAAACAAAGTCAATGACAAATAATTAAGAAATGCCATTGAAAAATGATCAAAAAATATCAAGTGGAAGTGGATGTTTGTTTTCTAGCTTTTAAATAAATACTAGGGGAACAAATAATTAAGAAATGCCATTGAAAAATGATCAAAAAATATCAAGTGGAAGTGGATGTTTGTTTTCTAGCTTTTAAATAAATACTAGGAAGGTACATGTTGGCTGTTCAACAGCATAGCTTTACTACAAAAAATCCTATTCTCATTAATGATTGTTCAGTACTATACTTAATTGTTTGATTTTAATCTACTACTATCAATCATTTGTGTCGTCATATTAGATCAGTTAGAACACCATTTACTTTTGAAAAAACAGAATTTGATTAGCACTCCTCTGTCAAAGCTTCTTTAAGGAAAAACCTCTCTACCTTTATGAGGTAGAGATAATCAAGATTGTCTATATCTCACCTTTATACGTTTGTTAAGTCAGATTTATGTTATTACGTTAGATGAGATTCTAGTTCATGATTAGTCTATATATAATATTTAAAGTTTTCTACAAATTATACTAGTAATTCGCTTGTAAATATGGCGTAACCAAACTTCAAAAATACCCTTAGATATCACTTACATAACAAGCACATCAGAAGCCTTTTAATTAGTGTATGTTTGAATAAATATTAAATAGATTTCAAGGCATTTATACAAGCACTTATTATCAAAATCAAAACTAATATATAAGAATTATATTCCTCTTCCAATATGGATATGATTTTGTAACCAACAATCTTCTGCGCAAACCTATTCCGCAATTGAGCCTCCCGTTCAACTATAGACCACTAATACCATTGAATCGGGTTTCCCAGATCAACAATTAGCCGAACCTGACTCTTATATTAATTGTAAAAGTTTCACTTTAAAATATGTTGATAGAAGGAGTAGCCTACAAATTTATATATATTCTTAAAATTTATTTATTTTCTTAATCTGGGATATGGATTTAGAAAATTGAAAGGGAATGTTTATAAAAGATGCTATATGTTAGTTTATACCAAAAGAAAGGGCTCTATGTTTTAATTAAGACGAGAGAAAGGTATCTGCGCGTTGCGGCGGTGATGGAGGTGATGGCGGGGTGGTGATGTAATGGCGGTGGCGGTGATGAGGTGTATAGATATAGATATAGATATAGATATAGATATAGATATAGATATAGATATAGATATAGATATAGATATAGATATAGATATAGATATAGATATAGATATAGATATAGATATAGATATAGATATAGATATAGATATAGATATAGATATAGATATAGATATAGATATAGATATAGATATAGATATAGATATAGATATAGATATAGATATAGATATAGATATAGATATAGATCAGAACACTATTTACCTATAGATATAGATATAGATATAGATATAGATATAGATATAGATATAGATATAGATATAGATATAGATATAGATATAGATATAGATATAGATATAGATATAGATATAGATATAGATATAGATATAGATATAGATATAGATATAGATATAGATATAGATATAGATATAGATATAGATATAGATATAGATATAGATATAGATATAGATATAGATATAGATATAGATATAGATATAGATATAGATATAGATATAGATATAGATATAGATATAGATATAGATATAGATATAGATATAGATATAGATATAGATATAGATATAGATATAGATATAGATATAGATATAGATATAGATATAGATATAGATATAGATATAGATATAGATATAGATATAGATATAGATATAGATATAGATATAGATATAGATATAGATATAGATATAGATATAGATATAGATATAGATATAGATATAGATATAGATATAGATATAGATATAGATATAGATATAGATATAGATATAGATATAGATATAGATATAGATATAGATATAGATATAGATATAGATATAGATATAGATATAGATATAGATATAGATATAGATATAGATATAGATATAGATATAGATATAGATATAGATATAGATATAGATATAGATATAGATATAGATATAGATATAGATATAGATATAGATATAGATATAGATATAGATATAGATATAGATATAGATATAGATATAGATATAGATATAGATATAGATATAGATATAGATATAGATATAGATATAGATATAGATATAGATATAGATATAGATATAGATATAGATATAGATATAGATATAGATATAGATATAGATATAGATATAGATATAGATATAGATCAGAACACTATTTACCTATAGATATAGATATAGATATAGATATAGATATAGATATAGATATAGATATAGATATAGATATAGATATAGATATAGATATAGATATAGATATAGATATAGATATAGATATAGATATAGATATAGATATAGATATAGATATAGATATAGATATAGATATAGATATAGATATAGATATAGATATAGATCAGAACACTATAGATATAGATATAGATATAGATATAGATATAGATATAGATATAGATATAGATATAGATATAGATATAGATATAGATATAGATATAGATATAGATATAGATATAGATATAGATATAGATATAGATATAGATATAGATATAGATATAGATATAGATATAGATATAGATATAGATATAGATATAGATATAGATATAGATATAGATATAGATATAGATATAGATATAGATCAGAACACTATTTACCTATAGATATAGATATAGATATAGATATAGATATAGATATAGATATAGATATAGATATAGATATAGATATAGATATAGATATAGATATAGATATAGCTTAATTTCTTAATCCACTTTGCTTTATAAAGGATTATAGATATAGATTATAGATATAGATATAGATATAGATATAGATAATTGAAATAAATGTTGAAACTTAAAATGTTAAACATGGGCTATTTGCTTTATAATATAGTATAGATATAGATATAGATGATATGTATAAAATGATCGCTTTTACTGTCTAAAATCTAGAATTTAAGGGGCAAAAAAGAAATGAAATCTGGTAATATGGTTACACGACTAATTAATTGAAAAGTTTTTAAAGGTTAGGAGGGTAAATGTAACACCCCAACAAGGCGGAATCATGAGGGTTACACAAAGAGCACAACACGACATGAAAATTATGTAGATATGTGAAATCCAAGGACCTTATCTCATCCATGAAACATGACATTATTAATTGAATCCTTTGATGCTACATATATATGTTTCGCTAAAAACATATCAAATCATTCAAGAAAAGTATCTTAGGACTATGACCACATTTTTGAGGCACGTGTCTAAATGAGTATAGGATTCATAGTGAAGGAAAAACACGAAAAACCTATCCATGAGATACAATTCCTGTTTTAGTTTATTGGTAGATATTTATTTAGTTAACTAGGTGAAACCCGTGCGTTGCACCGGTCTATGCAAAAACGCTAATGAAGCAACTCAAGCCAGTCCTGGTTGAGATGACGGGAAACACTTTTTTTCAAAATCTTCAATTATGTATGAATATGACTAAAAGCATTATACTACCAAATTAACAATCAGTATATTTTTCGGGTAAAGCAACGTATAAGGTTTTATGCATGCAAAATATATTATAGGAGGTTTGACTACAAAATTATCAAATAGATACAGACTTCACCAAAATTTAAATTTAAAGACTAACAATGAAATGGATGAGCTCAAATATCCCAAAGTCATTGTACAAAGGCTAAAAAAACAACTGTTAGATTCAAAACAAAATCAGTCATAGTTGAGCCAATGTCCGCAATTTGGACAATAAGGGACATTCTGATATAAACCTGCATGATAATAAAAATAGCCAAAACTCAATATGAAATACATTAGAAAACAAAGCACCAGAAACAAAATGCCTTTGGGAGTTTTATTTGTAGTACCTATGCTTGGCATCGTTGTTGTTCAAGGCTTCCTCAACACCAGTGTAGTTCCAGTTCTTGATCAGATTATACGTCCCATCTGGATTCCAACTTCGATGGTGTACCCTCCATTGTTTAAGAGGATTATTATGCTCGTATGTTTGTGGTGCATGACCATATCAAAGAAAGCAATGTAATGTCTAAATTTCCATACCAAAGAAATCAATGTGATGTCTAACTTTCCATATAAATTCACCTGAGAATCAATGTAGCCCTATTAAAACGCACATGTTCACATACATATAATACATTAATTCATACACGTAAATTGAGTCTCCTTATGATAAAAGGTTATAGAAAGAACTGAATTTATTTCTTGATAAAACTTGATACTAAACACGTCCATATTTATACAAGAAATTAAACCCTAATTAGGTTATTTGACCGATCCTAATACATGGGCTTTGACTCTAATATCTTTGGCTTGGGCCCAACAAGTAAAAGCGGGAGATGATGAAATCGGTCCTGATCCCACATACTCTAACACTCCCCCTCAAGTTGAATATCGGGATTACCGAAATTCAACTTGCTTAGACACTTATGAAACATAGATGTTCCCACTGCTTTAGTTAGAATATCAGCTAGCTGGTCTTCAGACTTTACAAACGGTAACTTGATAATTCCGCTCTCCAACTTTTCTTTTATGAAGTGACGATCAACCTCCACATGCTTGGTTCTATCATGTTGAACTGGATTTTCTGAGATCTGGATAGCAGCTTCATTATCACTCATGATTCGAATACTTTCTTTAGGTGCAAACCCTATTTCAGAAACCAGCTTCTTCAACCACAAAGCTTCTGCTAGTCCTCTAGCTATACCTCTAAACTCAGCTTCAGCACTAGACAAGGAGACAACTTTCTGTTTTTTTACTTTTCCATGTAACCAAGTTACCACCTACCAATGAGAAATACCCTGAAGTGGACCTTCGATTACCTTTATCTCCTGCCCAATCAGCATCTGTATACAACTGAATTTTTAGGTGACCATTAGCCTTAAATAGTACCCCATGACCTGAAGTCCCTTTGAGATACCTAATAATTCGAAGAACCGAACATCGCATTATATTTAATTTGCTTGTCAAAATGAAGGATGTAAGTTAGAGTTCACATGGTTATCATTTTTTATACATAATAATGTTTTCTATAGATTTGTATTTAATTTCTTTGCTTCTCATTTGCAGTGTCAGGGTGCAGTTGGAATTTTAGATTATCATCATCCTTTATTGGAAAAACAAGTAATAAATTACTGATGTATAAATGTTTGAGCTACTCTATTTATTAGTTTTAGACTTTTAGAGTTTGTCATTGAACTTGATGAGTCGGGCTAGAAACAATCCTATTAAGTACTAGACTCTTGGCTATTGGGCTTATAAGACCATCCCCATTGGTGACCAAATAGTTTAGTTGTTTGGCAATAGTGGGCTGGGCCCACCAAAATTCTTCCAATATGCTTCCGACTTGTTCACCCAGCCGGCCAGCCGACTACAAGTTGGTCCAATTATTCAATCTTTTTGATGATTTAAGTGGAGTGAAATTTGTTTGAAGATTTTATAAAGTTGAGTTTATATATTAAAAAATTGATTTTGGTTGGGTTGTTGATGGGAGTGTAGAAATTGGTTTTAGTGGGTTGGGTAGATATAAGAGAGAGAAATAAATATTTTAATGAATAATATTGTTGGGTTGGGTTGTGATAAGTTAAGCAAAAACTGATTCCATAAATATGAAATATCTCGGAAAAAGTTCACACTTACATTACATATAGCTGTAAAATTCGATATGTTTCATATGATCCTTATTCTATATGGCTTGGCAGCCTGGCCCAAAAATAAGTACCAATATCAACATCAACTAATCAACTTAGTTAGTAAGGGCCCATTTTCTAACTTTGACCCTAAAGACTCAGCAGGCTAAAAAATTTTCGTTCAAAATAAATCCTCTTTCTAATGGAGTTCATAGTATACGGTTATACAATATATAGTAAAATGCTACATCACGAATTCATGATGTCTTAATTGAATGGGACGTAAAGGGAACCCGTTATTAGAGATTTGCCCCTTGTATTGTGGTTCGACTTAATAATTAGTATAAATAAAATACATCCTTACCAATAAATTCAAGTGGCCAAGTGGGTATATGGTTATACCATGTTTTTACTGAATAAGGTTTTCTACATCAAATAAACAAACTTGTTGTAAAATACTAAGAAAATTTTCTGTTTATATAACTTTTTTTTTTAAAACTTATATACCATAGAAACAAAAATACAACATCTTCCAAAAGAGAGAAGTTTCAAGTACAGATATTTCAATGAGGGCACTTGTTATGTAAGTACGTGTACGTGTACTCTACATTTTATAAAATTCCTATAAATTAAATGAGGGCACTTATTTTGTAAAGTGTACGTGTACTTTTTATTTTTATAATAAAAATCTTATAAATGAGGGCACTTGTTAAGCGTACTATAAAAAATTATGTATTTGTGTACTCATTAATACTAATTAAATGTTAACACTGATATGAATATCAGAATATGATATTTATTGTCCGTGTAGTAAAAAATAAAGCTTATTTACACATGGTTCAAATAATGTATACGTACAAATGGTACCACTAATTAACTTATTGGTTACACCGATCGAAAGAAGACAGTAATTTTTATCTAAACTAAAGAAATGACAAAAGTACAACTTAACTTAAAACCCACTCACTATCACCAAAAAGAAATATAAATTCTGTTTACTATTTTATATTTTTGTTTTATGAACTCATATTTATGAAAAAATTCTTTTCATAAACATATAACTAACTTTTGAATTTTGGTAGCTTTAACTACAGTCAAATTGAGATTGTTGAGTAAACATTTGTACTCAAATTTCAAATAATTAGTATATGAGCATTATTTTTATTTTGTTACTGTATATATTTCAATCAATTCAGATTATAAGTCTTTCAAATTTCAATTTACACTTCAAAAAAATTCTACAAACCAAACAGGTCCTAAGACTTGGACTAGCTGGAAGCCCATGAACACTACATAAACTGGGATATAATCATATGTTGCACTGCAATCTAACACCCAATTAACATTCTTCTTTACGTAAAATTCTAAATAATTTTATAGCTACTCTGTAAATAATGATAATAGAGTTAATTACAGAAACTACCCATAGAAAACCAGTTTTGAAACAAAGTCAATGACAAATAATTAAGAAATGCCATTGAAAAATGATCAAAAAATATCAAGTGGAAGTGGATGTTTGTTTTCTAGCTTTTAAATAAATACTAGGAAGGTACATGTTGGCTGTTCAACAGCATAGCTTTACTACAAAAAATCCTATTCTCATTAATGATTGTTCAGTACTATACTTAATTGTTTGATTTTAATCTACTACTATCAATCATTTGTGTCGTCATATTAGATCAGTTAGAACACCATTTACTTTTGAAAAAACAGAATTTGATTAGCACTCCTCTGTCAAAGCTTCTTTAAGGAAAAACCTCTCTACCTTTATGAGGTAGAGATAATCAAGATTGTCTATATCTCACCTTTATACGTTTGTTAAGTCAGATTTATGTTATTCGTTGGATGAGATTCTAGTTCATGATTAGTCTATATATAATATTTAAAGTTTTCTACAAATTATACTAGTAATTCGCTTGTAAATATGGCGTAACCAAACTTCAAAAATACCCTTAGATATCACTTACATAACAAGCACATCAGAAGCCTTTTAATTAGTGTATGTTTGAATAAATATTAAATAGATTTCAAGGCATTTATACAAGCACTTATTATCAAAATCAAAACTAATATATAAGAATTATATTCCTCTTCCAATATGGATATGATTTTGTAACCAACAATCTTCTGCGCAAACCTATTCCGCAATTGAGCCTCCCGTTCAACTATAGACCACTAATACCATTGAATCGGGTTTCCCAGATCAACAATTAGCCGAACCTGACTCTTATATTAATTGTAAAAGTTATATTACCAACTCATCAAGCAGTATAAGATCAATAGGGTTTCACTTTAAAATATGTTGATAGAAGGAGTAGCCTACAAATTTATATATATTCTTAAAATTTATTTATTTTCTTAATCTGGGATATGGATTTAGAAAATTGAAAGGGAATGTTTATAAAAGATGCTATATGTTAGTTTATACCAAAAGAAAGGGCTCTATGTTTTAATTAAGACGAGAGAAAGGTATCTGCGCGTTGCGGCGGTGATGGAGGTGATGGCGGGGTGGTGATGTAATGGCGGTGGCGGTGATGAGGTGATCTACCTGACGGGCTCCGCCCTTATCCGTACGGGCTCCGCCCTCGGATTTAAAAATTCGTCGAAAGTATATCGATCCTCTCTAATGAAAGAGCATGAAATTTTAAGAACACCCATATAATTTTGATAATTTATCGATGTACGGTTTTTGAGATAAAAGATTTTGAATGAATTAGAGGAATAAAATGATTTATGGAGGAGAGGAAAAAAAAATGAGTGGTTGAGATTTGCGAAGAGAGAAAAAGTATTATAGTTATTTTAGGTAAATATAGAATCAGATAGGAGGGGCATTTTGGGGAAATAAATGTTGAAACTTAAAATGTTAAACATGGGCTATTTGCTTTATAATATAGTATAGATATAGATATAGATATAGATATAGATATAGTATAGATATAGATATAGATGATATGTATAAAATGATCGCTTTTACTGTCTAAAATCTAGAATTTAAGGGGCAAAAAAGAAATGAAATCTGGTAATATGGTTACACGACTAATTAATTGAAAAGTTTTTAAAGGTTAGGAGGGTAAATGTAACACCCCAACAAGGCGGAATCATGAGGGTTACACAAAGAGCACAACACGACATGAAAATTATGTAGAGTTCAACTAAATGCATTCAAGGATTAGGGCAATCCAAATACAATTCAAGTACAAAACATAAATAACGGATCAAATAATGCACAAGGAGCACAACACCATCAATAGTTTACAAAATGATTCAAATGATGGCTAACGATCCTAAGCATATCCCAAAGGTGGGAGCATTGAATCTCGGATACAAACAGTCCATGCCCAAAATCCTATCACATGCATGCAATCATCCAACACGTCTTTGATTGACTTGTTCACCTGAAAAGTGTACTAAAATGTGTCAACATAAAGTTGGTGAGTTCGTAGGTTTAAGCGATAAAAATCAAGTGTCGGGATATCAACCGTTATCGATACACGAGGATTAGAATACCTAATCACATCAACAAAGCCTAGAAAGGGGTACACGTTAGCACAAGAATCAACATATTCAACGTTCAACATCAACGGTTCAAACAACATACATGCATATATACATAATCATGATATATGCCAACAATTCATCAACGCAAGGTTTAACAACCCGCGACATTTATAATCATCAACGCAAGGTTTAACAACCCGCGACATTTATATCATCAACGCAAGGCCCAACTACCCGCGACATGGTATGATCATACCCAAGGGTGGATTCGTCAATCCACAACGTCTGGCTCAACAACATATACAACAATGCGGATTTAATAACTCGTAACATTTAACTCGTCAAACATACACGTAAACACAATCATGCAACAAGATATTCTATGTCTCGTACTATATCACAACATTTCAAATCAACCGACTACCATTTAACAACAAGTACACTTTCCACCCCAAATAAAGTAAACGTAGGGGCTACGAAACTCACCTTGGCCTTAGATGTTGTTAGAACGAGATTAAACGGGTGAGCGGGGAGCACAACGATCACAAACCTATTACATCAACATTAAATCATCACATTATAGCCTACATTACGTTACAATTCATCCTAGGCCAAACCAAGACACCCCACGGTCAAATAAATGAACACACGATTGGAAAAGTGAGGTAACAGGAAAAATGGGGTTAGATTCACTCCAAAAGGATGATACTATGAGAAATTAAACTCTCATACGATTCTAACGATAGGTCATATGTCTAAAACGGACTTACGGTTCAAAAGTTATTAACGTTTGAAAACTGACGCGCAAACTGATGAAAATCGCGACGCGAGGGTTCAGACTCGTGGCGCGAGTAGTACAAGTGGCTCGCGGCGCGAGGGCTTAGGCTCACGGCGCGAGAAAAGTCACTATGACACGAGAGGGCCTGAAAGTCGATTCTTGCGGTGCGAGGGAAAGGGATCACGACACGAGGGGCTTCAAAACTACAACCAAATTAACAAGCCAAACACGACCCAAACCCTACCCAAACCCCATTTTTGACTTCCAAATCGACTTGGGAGGTTCCAAGACTCATTTTGAAGCTTAAACAAACATTATTTGACATAAATGAACACAACCCATCTAAAGATTTCGATCCATAACCTCAAACCAAGCTTGAATTCGAACTTGACCCAAAACAAAACCTAATGAAACCCTAATTTGACTCAAATCAAGTTTTGACCTGATTTTGACCTAAAGCTCACATGATTTGACCTAGTAACATTGTAACACCCGTCATTTTAAAACCTGGATTTTCAAAAACTTTGCCAAACGGCGTTTAAACGTAGCGGAAAAGATCACTGAAAAACTGCCCCATCCGTAACGGATGGTTCTTTACATAAAAGTTTGGTGTAACTAATAGCATCATCGTAATGGTCAAAGTAAAATCCAAGTTATGGCACTAACATAAATGCCAACTTTATTACATGCAACATAAATAATAATAAAGTAGCCAAACAATGGCTAAAGGTGAAGTCTAAGCATCGGGAAACTAATGTTAATCTCCCTTTATTCTTCTACCCATCTCACGAGCTAAATCTCTCTCTAGCTCAAACCTGCTTATCTTGAAGACACAACGATTCCATAAAAGCAAGTGTTAGCTAATAAATTAGCTAAGTAAGATACACACATTTTAACAAAACGTTCTTCATTTTACTTTCATAAAACTTCTTCGTATTTTATATATCAAAACATGATCACATTACATATCATCCACAAACATCGTAAGATAATCCCATCTTTACTTATTCCCACATCCCAACACATTTCATATCATATCAACATATACATACAACTTAATCAACATGTCACGTCTTACATATCTCACATAAACATATCACACATATACATATAGCACATGTAGAGTATTTACTCCTAATTGTGCCTATCCAACGATATATCATACTTATCAACATATCTTATTATTATTATCTTGATCAACTTATTCTCACGAATCACATCTTTACATCTTATCTTAATCAACTTATTCTCACGAATCACATCTTTACATCTTATCTTAATAAACTTATTCTCACGAATCACATCTTTACATCTTATCTGTGAGTCCCAAATATAGATGATTAACTAAACCCGACTGGCAAGTACAACTGATCTTGATGGACAAGTTCAGTTTACGATCCAGATATGGATAACAAGAAACAATTGACTTAAAGTAAAATGCAAGAACTAAATGGCAGAAACTATATAAAGATATATATAAGTATAATCAAGTATGTAGCATTGAGACACGTTGTTTCTTTCAAATGTATTTGATTTATTGATATATAAACAAATACAAGGATTGTTGCGGAACAAAGATAAACACCCAAGTGTAAGTATCTAAACAATCCCGAAATACAAGTGATCTAAATAACTTGGAAATACTCGTAAGTTTACTTAGAGTATATCTCACAAGTTGCAATGCTAAAGTTTCAAGCCCTTTGCAAGTTGTGAGAAGACTTCACATTTATAGACCAAGTTCATGATGACATGGACAAGATCGTATAAAAGTGGTTGTGAGCATTTAAGGAATTAAACATAATTCCTTACATGCTTGTACTAGGAAGAGTATATAAGTCAGTTGATGTGACTTATAGTACTATGTTCTAAACCTATACTTTTACCTTGTACCTTTTATTAATAGATAAATCTATTAACTGGGTAAAGGTATGTAAAGTAAAAAGTCTTCCTCGTAATCAGTGTAAAGTGTTGTAAATACTTTACACTGAGATGCTTCAGTCTTCGATCTGGTAGAATCACTCTTTGCTCGCTTCTGAGATGAATCTCTTCTTCATACTTCAGTCTTTGACTTTAGAATGAGTGCTTTAGATTTATCTTAATCAACTTATTCTCACGAATCACATCTTTACATCTTATCTGTGAGTCCCAAATATAGATGATTAACTAAACCCGACTGGCAAGTACAACTGATCTTGATGGACAAGTTCAGTTTACGATCCAGATATGGATAACAAGAAACAATTGACTTAAAGTAAAATGCAAGAACTAAATGGCAGAAACTATATAAAGATATATATAAGTATAATCAAGTATGTAGCATTGAGACACGTTGTTTCTTTCAAATGTATTTGATTTATTGATATATAAACAAATACAAGGATTGTTGCGGAACAAAGATAAACACCCAAGTGTAAGTATCTAAACAATCCCGAAATACAAGTGATCTAAATAACTTGGAAATACTCGTAAGTTTACTTAGAGTATATCTCACAAGTTGCAATGCTAAAGTTTCAAGCCCTTTGCAAGTTGTGAGAAGACTTCACATTTATAGACCAAGTTCATGATGACATGGACAAGATCGTATAAAAGTGGTTGTGAGCATTTAAGGAATTAAACATAATTCCTTACATGCTTGTACTAGGAAGAGTATATAAGTCAGTTGATGTGACTTATAGTACTATGTTCTAAACCTATACTTTTACCTTGTACCTTTTATTAATAGATAAATCTATTAACTGGGTAAAGGTATGTAAAGTAAAAAGTCTTCCTCGTAATCAGTGTAAAGTGTTGTAAATACTTTACACTGAGATGCTTCAGTCTTCGATCTGGTAGAATCACTCTTTGCTCGCTTCTGAGATGATTCTCTTCTTCATACTTCAGTCTTTGACTTTAGAATGAATGCTTTAGATTTATCTTGATCTGAACTGAAGTGAAGCTTCAGTGAAGTAATTCTGAGACGGCTCAGAATTCTGTACAAACGTTTTCACTGAACTTCAAGCTATTTCTGAACAAATTATACTTGGTCGATTTCCGACCTAACAAATTCCCCCTATTTGTTCTGAAATAGTGCATGCATCTCAGACTTCTATCTATATATGCTTGTAAGTCTGAAATGCAAGTTTTCTGTTTAAGTTGTAAAAATTTTCTAAGTACATCTTATAGATCATTGATGTCTCAGAATTTTACTTGTGGTTTTTCTAACTTAAACTTACCATCTACTTATTGGTTACAATTTGCAACATATATATACAAACTGAAATGTTTGTTACAAATGTAAATATATTACAAGTACATGATAAACTGAAAAAGGAACTGCTTCTTGGCAGGCCTTGAACCAGAAGGTGCTTCAGTAGGTTTCCTTTTCAGTGGAGAATGATCCTTCTTTCCAAACAATCTGCTTTCAATCTCTACTTTGGCTTGCATCTTTTGTTGTATTCTGGCTAACCATGCACCAATCAAAACAGATTTCGGCTTCCCCTTCAGAATCTGGATCATCTCCCTATGCTCTGAAATCCCAAACTCATGAACTGAAACTTGATTATATTCTTCAGCTGCCCTACCTTCTCTTTTTACAATTAAATCAAACAACTTCAATCCATCAGCCTTTGTACCTTCTATATCAATGATTTTGGCCTGATGCGATCGATGATTCATGTAATGATCATACTGATCCTTCTCATGTTTTCTTTCAAGTTCAGCAACATCATCAGATGGTTTGAGGGAAGTAAAGACAACATCACGAGAGTGCTTTCTTGCCGACCTAGTTCCAGTTACTTTGGGCTTTGTCCCTAATTTAAGATGTCCCTAATTTAACCTTTTCCAATTAGGCTTTGTCCCTAATTTAAGATGTCCCTAATTTAACCTTTTCCAATTATAAATATGCTATACTTATAATATACTATCGTGTCTAATGAAGATGACATCTTCTTCATAATAGTGTAATAATGATGTAAGGGTGCATTACAACACTTTTGCTATTGTTTGATTGTATTGGGTAGGCATTCGTATATTACATAGTTATCTTTGAATGGGAAAATGAAAATATTGCTTTTCGGTCAATAGCCCTAGTTTGCTATCACATGAGTTAAAGGACAGGGATAGATGAAAGTATGTGATTATAAAGAACAATATATTACTAATATTTTTGAAGAACATGCATCCATTAGTTAATTGTTTGTATAATTTTCAACTATATGTTCACTCTTAAAATGTCAAAAATCTGGGTTACTTTTACGATCGTTTTAAGATACTTCAAACATGTACATCATGAAATCTAACACAAATAAGCTTATATGAAATCACATTTTAAAATCAATTGGTAACATGAGGACTATTACATTATAAAGCAATACAACGTAAGTGAGTAGTACGCGTCCTCTCGACCTGAGTGTCTTCAATCATATAGGCTCTTTCTGACTTTCATCAAATCATACCTCAAAAAGTTAATTAAAAGCATCAATTTCATACATATCAAATGATATCTGAAGCTAAACTTTCGATATAAGATAGCAATGTGACCCGCGTAGTCGAATTGAAGTAAGCTATCATATTCTTTGGCATGCAAACGAAGTCGATCAGACCCTCAATATCACGAATTCACGATTGTGAACCTTGGCTTTAATACGAACTGTTATGATCGTCTATTAGCCTAGCTAGTCCATATTAAGCTAGCTAGCCCTGTGTTACATATAAAGTCATGATATTAATTACAGTAATTCGCTTCTACTTTATAATCAACTGATGTTGATAACCTTTTAGTGCATCAATACATATGTATTGGTGTATTCACTAATATACACTTATTTTGTTACGATCGATCTTGTTAAGATGTTCAATTCCTTTGTGTTTTCTTCTTCTTCTTTTATCAGGTTGTTGGGTTTTCAATTTCCCAAACAATTGAAAATAGGGCAAAGTCTCGAGAATAATATCTTTTATATTTTATGGCAGCCCATGTGATTTCTTTTGAATAATTATTATTCATTAATAATAATTGCGTACGATGAAAGAGAAGTGCGTTTAGCTTATTGTTTGGTACATTAAGTGAGAATTACATGTACTTTTTACACCACAACGAATGGTCAAAGCCGATGGGTAGCGAAGCTAGCTAGACACCATTTTATTTTAGCCGTACCTTTTCACTAAAAAATTAAGGGCGCGTTTGGTTGCAGAAAATACCCTTTGTTCTAATGATAGTTTTTTAAGAACATTTTTCAAGAAAACAGAAAACAATGTTTTCTACTTTCAATGAAAAACTTAAAAACATTTTTTTCTTGTTTTCCATTTCCATTTCCCCTCCCCTTCCCCTCACATCTATAATATGTTTTCTAGTTTTTTAATAAGAACGTGTTTTCAAAATTTTGTTTTCTAGAAAATAAAAACTTATTTCATTTTCTAGAAAATTAGAAATGAAAAACTAGAAAACATTTCTACAACCAGACGGCCCTAAAATTTTCTTTTATCAAAAGGTTATTTACGTCACCCATTGCGTAGAAATAATTCTAGTTAGAATTAAAATCTCATGTTCTTTACTAAATGAAAAATAATAAATAGAAAATAACAGGTCTTTGTATTTTGGTTTTTTCTTTATGAAGGTGTCCATAATGTGATGATGTTACGTGCGTAGAATGATCAGCCATAATAATACTTATACACATGCGGTACAAGTTTTAAACATTGTGGAAATCGAAGAATATCTAAATTTTATTTGGGCCTCATATCATCAAAGTTTTTTTGGTTCAAAGTAATGGGCTGTTTATATTCTTAGCCGAGAAATGTGTTAGCCCAGAATTGGATTTATTGTAAGCCCAAAACTCATCTCGCCATCAACCGAATAGCAGATTTTTTCCGATTATAAGTTTGATCTTTAGGCTATTTATACAAATATATCAACTATTTTAGTGAGTTAATATGGGTACATTTTCATTTTATGATGACGAGAGAAATGTACCCGCGCGTTGCGGCGGTGATGGAGGTGATGGCGGGGTGGTGATGTAATGGCGGTGGCGGCGGTGGCGGTGATGGGGTGATCTACCTGACGGGCTCCACCCTTAGCCGTACGGGCTCCGCCCTCGGATTTAAAAATTCGTCGAAAGTATATCGAATGACCTCTCTAATGAAAGAGCATGAAATTTTAAGAACACCCATATAATTTTTATAATTTATCGATGTACGGTTTTTGAGATAAAAGATTTTGAATGAATTTGAGAAATAAAATGATTTATGGAGGAGAGAAAAAAAATGAGTGGTTGAGATTTGAGGAGAGAGAAAGGGTAATATAGTTATTTTAGGTAAATATAGAATAGATAGGAGGGACATTTTTGGGAAGTAAAATGTTGAATGTTGAAAAGTTGAAAGTTGAAAAGTAGATTTGCTTTATAATATAGTATAGATATAGATAAGTAATTTAGATACATCTATGTTGTTTTTGTAACATATCGTATGGATGCCAAGTTTTGTAATATCTCATGCTTTAGTCATTGTTGTTCTCAAAAAGACACTTTCGTTCCGATTTTTGCTTTGTTGCATATATTATCTTTTTATATTGGCAGAATGGCAGATAATAATGTAATTTTGGGGTTTAAAATTCTACTTTGGTGTTTGAGAATTTCCTGATATATTGAGGCTCAAAACCCTCGGAAGGCGGCACTGAGCAGTTTCTTTCTTTTAGAATTTCATGTTAAAGCAGATATAGAAACACAAGTGATCAAAGTAAAAATATACCACATCGACCAAATCCCAATGTTCTTGTCTAGTCGCTCGGCTTCCGGCCGACATGTTCTGAGTCACACCCGTTTGACGTCTTCTTTCATAGGGATGCTGTTTGGCATCATTTTTATGTTATGTTTTACTTCACAAACAACTTTCATAGGGGTGCCTAAGATGTAGATGAATGATAACAAAGGTAAAAGTTATGCGTACGTGGTATGATGAAAAATGATGTGACAGTGACATGAAGTCCATAGTCGTCCCAGGTCATGTCTATTAAACATGATGCTCTAACCTAGAGGTGGCAAAATGTACGGGTCGGATCGGGTTGGGTGACGGGTCAAAACGGGTAATTTTGAAAACGGGTCAAAACGGGTCCGGGTCAAAATGGATCCGGGTCAAAATGGATCCGGGGCAAATGTTTGTATTGTTACTCCAAAAGTCTAGCTATAGAAAACAATTGATGAATCTTAATCAAAGAATTCGACTAAATATACAAATGTATAAAATTAAATGTTGTCATGGTGTTTGATTTATAATTTTATAGTATTATCTTTTATCTTTTATTCTATATTGAAAATTTAAAATATAAAATATAATTCAAATTTTTATAAGGAAAAATTAATACTTAAATTGAGAACATTTAGACATAATTTTTATAGGTTTCGTGTTCAAAAAAGAAAAAGAAAACAAAAGTAATAATAAGAAGAAAATATATATAAATAATTAAAGACTATGTTCTACGCATACATCAATCATAAATTAAATTCAATAATGATTAATAATTAAAATTAAAAGAAAAATGTGTAATGCTATGGGTGATAATGTGAGAGACTGAGAGTGAAAATGGCAGATAGCAAACAAAAGATAGGGACCACGTGTCCACACATGCAACACATGATAAAGAGGTACTCAGGTACATTTTGATCCATTGGTTATTCTTTCCATCGCCCATTTTGACCCGGCCATAAGATTGTATCTTTTCTCTTTGATCCATTAAGACCCGCGTGGATATTTTTCAAAGTCCAATATAAACCATTTGTTTTTTGAAACAGCCCAGTTCGATCCAAATTTATATGTTTGGGTTGATTTTGCCGACTCTAGGCCTTAGCATCGGGTTTTGTGACAAACACCTGTAGGCTATAAATGACACTGTTTTTGCTGACTTCAGTGAGTACTTACCTTCCAGCTTTGGCTTGAAGTTTTTTGATCTTAGGAAGGGTTTCACCCATTCTACAAGCTGCTGCTCATTCTCAGGCCGGGTCCTATCAAGTGAGGGCCTACCTGTGATAAGTTCGTACAGGAAGACCCCGTAGCTCCATGTGTTGCTACTGGGCGTGTACCCAGCCGTTTCATCAGTCTGTTGACATGTGTTACATAAACTTAGAAATGAAAGCCGAAGTTCCAGTGTTATAATGACAGTCCATATATATGCCGAATTTTCACATCACACATACTTAAAGCTATCTCTGTTTTTATAAATCTATCAAGGGGTCATCTAAACAAACTGTATTTTTTCCGTAGATACCCTCCATGGCTCCACCTAAGTTATTTGATGGTTATAGTCGGATAGTCCTCTCAAGTCTCAACAGAAGTCTCACTCTTGATAAGAATGGACATATTGCCTATAGAAATGTATTTTTTGTAGGAAAAAAAATAATATGCATTGTTAGCTTGTTTATTTTACGAGGGACTAGTAACATACCATGGTTGAAACATGGGTGAATCCTCCCGGTGGACCTAATGGAGCCACTTTGAAATCCGAAAGCTTAGCATTCCAATGCTCATCCAGAAAAACGTTGGAAGATGTAAAATCTTCAAAAAAATGCTGCAAAAAACCAAGTTCCGATTTTGTAAGCATGCCCATTTGTAACATAACTCCTCTTTCTGAATGTGGGGAGCACTAAATACCTGAAACTCCATTTCTTCATGCAGATATGTTAGAGCCCTGCCAACATCTTGAGCCACTTTCAGTCTCCTAGCCCATGAGAGAGGTGTTTCAGACTTGGGAGATAAATGATAATTGACACTTTTATTAGGCAGATATTTGTAGACTAGAAGCTCGTATATTCCCCTTTCACGGCGCTCTCTACAGTAACCGACTAGTTTGACTATGTTTGGATGCTCGACCACCGCAAGAGCATTCACCTCCATTGTCAACTTTTTCAGCCTCTGTTGCAACATAATGTTTTTCTTTATGATGTGGCAACGTGTAACTTACAGACTATGTGTAAAAGACTGCCTTTCTAAAAAGAAAATTTTGTATCGTTTTAACTACATAAAGGGTAAATGGATGGGAACTCTCTAGTCTCATGAACCGTTTATATTTCATACTTGTTCAGTTGTATATGTCCATACCTTTCCGATCTCACCAATAACTGAAATTTCTTGCTCGTTTTTACTTCCTTCGGCAAACATACTGAGATCAAGCATGCCTCTCGCCCCATTGTCAAACTCAACAATAACATATGCATTATCCAAAATATCAGGCACCTGAATGACAGATACAATATAAAAGTCAAATAAAAAGAGCATACCATATGTTAGATTTTGACCTTTGAGGTCAAACTAACCATTATTTAAGTGCAATGTGGACATGAATTATAGCTATAAACATCTAACACTGACATGTTTCCTTTTAATCTACTAATTTCAGGTTCAATCCACTGACCATATCTATCTCATGAATATAGAATTTCCAAACTGACCTAAAAGAAAACTTAGTAGCTTTGACCTTAGAAGTCAAACTGTACCAATTGGAGATGATCATACATTTTTACTATAAACTGCAAAACTAGAATAATAAAGAGCACGACACCTTTCCATCATAGACTTCATCTTTATGATGTGACAACTCGTAAGTTACAAACTTTTAATAAATAATAATATTATGAATAACAGTTTTTATTTAAAATTAACTTTTAATAAATAATAATAATATTATGAATTTCTTTCATCCCACATCGTTGGTATAAAAGAAATTCACTAAACTTAAATATTATATAATGAGCAAAGTATTGATGAAACATTACTAAAGAAAAAATAATTCCATCCACTTTTTAATCTTTTCACCCCCTGATTCTAACCCTAAAACAATGTGGAAAATTTTGGTTTTTTCCGGAGTAGCAGCAGGAGGCATATATTTTGCTCTACGTGCTGTTTCTGAAGCTAATGCTAGAGCTTCTGCTGCTGAAGAACGATTATCTCACTATGAGAAAACGAAGAATTCTGAGCTTTCCACTTCAAATACAGATGACATGGCTCAGTGGAAGGAAGAAGCCCAATCTTGTAAAGATCATATGTTGCAATATAGGAGCCTTGCAAATGTGAATGAGGCTGCCCTAAAACAGATGGAAGATTCTCATGAAAATTTCAAGGCTGAGGCAGAGAAGGTGAAGAAATCATTAGAAGATGAAGTTGCATCACTCAAAGAGCATGTAAATCAGCTTCAAGATGGTTATAATCTGCAGCAGGCAAAAGAAGCAGCTTCTGCTGCTGAATCACAAGGAGAAGCTCTTGCTTTCTCATTGTTAGAGAGTTCTAAGTTAAGGGAAGAACGTACTGAAAAACTGTTGTGTATCGAGGGTTTGGATAATTTGGAAACGGCACAAGAGAATTATGAAAGGCAGGTTATAATCCAGTCCGAGACAATTCAAGAGTTGACCAAAACATTGGCTAAAGTACAAGAGAAAGCATCCGAGCTCGAGAGGATATCTGACATCCTCAAAATTGAGAACAGCCAGCTAAAAAGCAAGTGGGAGACTGAAAAGCTGGCGTTGGATGAGGCAAAAGAAAGATCAGAGAAGACTGAAAAGTTGTTTCATGATCAGCTTGAGGCACTGCACATTAATATGGCAGAAAAAGAGTCAAGAATTAACAATCTTTTACAAACCGAGACCTCCCTTAAATTGGAAATGGACAAGCACAAAAGCTTTACTGCCCAGTTTAAAAGACGTAGTGATAACCTGTCTAAGGAGAAGGAGGAACTTTCAAAGAAGAATTTGGAACTTTCCAAAGAGTTGGCCGATTCTAGCAAGATAAAACGGAGCAATGTGGAGAATACATCCCCACCATACTGTGTAGATCAATTTATGAACAGTAAAGCTTATATAATTGGACAAGGACTTGGAGATTTTCTTCCATATATCACACAGGTTCAAAATGTAACAGGGGATGGAAATTGTGGGTTTAGAGCGATAGCTGTATGCCTGGGTCATCATCAAGATAATTGGCGCCAAATTCGTAGGGATTTATTGCATGAGTTAGATGTGCATAATGAAACATACACATATATGTTTAACCAAAAAGGCGTACAATCACTCCAGCATATACTCAATCACTTTAAAGAAGGATGTGCACCTCCAGAACATTGGATGGATACGTCACTCATGGGATTACTCATTGCTTCATGCTATAGTGTGGTTGTTATTGTTTTAAGCAACCACGAAGAGAGAACAACAACTTATTTACCACTTTTTACTAGCCCACCAACAGCGCAAAATATTTGGGTAATTGGACATGTCAATGGTAACCATTACGTAAGATTGGTGTTACAAGGAGATTTCCCGATGCCTCCTACAGATCCACAATGGTCTTTTCAAGCAGTCGACAAGACATGGGAAATTCCTTACATGCATAGACAAAATGCATACCTAGTGGTGCGGTGGCAGTTTTAAAGCCGAATGAGTATGTTGCTCGTTATAGTTTTCTTTGGCTTTGTGAATCTTGTATGTATAATTTGACTAATTGTCTTGTGCTTAATGCTTTTGCAACAGGGCTGCTTTTGAGAAGGAGATCGAAGGTATGCCTTCAACTCGTACTGTTGGTGATCTCCCTCCTGAACTTCACTGCCCTTTGTGTAAAGAAGTGATGAAGGATGCTGTTCTCACGAGCAAGTGCTGTTTCACGAGTTTCTGTGATAGATGTAAGTTTTAATTTTAATTGCGATAAAGAAATTAGATTACAGGTGTACAGTGTACTGCCAAGTTTTTGAACTAATACGATAACATCATGCTATCTGTGGATTTTTGATCGCATTTATCTGATTTTATGTCAGGTATAAGAGATCACATTATCAACAAATCAGTGTGTGTTTGTGGTGCCACAAATGTGCTAGCAGATGATCTGTTGCCCAATAAGACACTAAGAGATACGATAAACCGAATATTGGAGTCAAATAATAGCAGTGCCGAAAATGGTGGCAGTGCCTATCACGTTCAAGGTATATATATATACAACTTATTATCTAAATTGTTATAACCAGTGATGATGTTTCGTAATCCTCTTTTGGTCACTTCCATTGTTCAGATATGGAATCTGCCAGATGTCCACCACCACCACAACAGCTTAAGATTCCATCTCCTTCTCAGTCCGCAGCCTCCAAGGGGGAGCAACATCCACCTCAGAATGGGGAGACTGCAAAGATGCCGTCGGGACCTGCTGAACACGATACAACTCTTATAGCCCAGCCGGCAGTATCTGGGAAAAAAGTCGCAAATGCCCCTGATGCCTCTGAAGCAACATATGGGTCTAGAAGTGTGATGGAACCAGCATCACAGGGAAGTGGACGACTTGCTGATGATGAGGTGCAGCAGAAGCAAGTTCCTGCTGAGGCAGGTAATATATCAAGATCCAGCCTTCTTTTCCAGCCCTATTCAAGGGATGTTTATCGGCTGCCTACGCATGGTTGTATGTCTGGTCTTTTGTTACAGTTTAAAACCAGAAATCATTTGGTGCTAGCTAAATACGGCCTGGCCGGGTCAACCCGAAACTCTTTGTCTGTTTTTTTGAATATTTAGTTTGAAATATGACTATATCACTGTTGTATTTCAATGCTTGTCTAGTTTTTTAAGAAATTGATTTACTGGGTTCTATGCATTACAAGCACACGTAGGGTACCATTTTTCCGGTTTTTTTATTGCTGATGTTACCATTTTGACCCATTATCGACTGTCGTTCATTACTTGCATCAATCCATTCATATGTAAATTGGCGTCGCCTCATTGAAGACGAAATGTTGCCATATTTTGTAGTATATATGTACGCTGGGTGCACTTTGACTAGTTTTCTTATAGCTGATTCTTATGATCTTACCATTTTGACCAATTATTTCTAATACATAATCTGCATCGATCCATTTATATGTATAGTATTTTGTAATGTATCATTGTGGCTATAAAAGTCTTCAATTACTCAGTTGGGTATTATATATGTTTTACATATTTTTTTTCTTTCTTTTCAGCAAAGAAGAAGAAAAAGAAGAAAGTTAACATGCCTATGAATGGTAGTGTCTTATCTTCCTTAAATCATGGTTTGTTGACCCGGCAAAAGCTTTGTGCACGTTGGATGGTCAAATTATACCTGTCAAGTTTGAGACTTTTAGGTGATTAGATGAGTTATTCTTTGTACTTTACCTTGCAGGCCAAATATGGTTGAGCCGGATAGTGCGCAACAGGCTAAGAGTAACTTTTCTGGAGCTGGTTTTTCTGTTATGAACTATGTAAGCTTTTTCTAACGATAATAGATTAAAGAACTTTTCTGGAGCTGGTTTTTCTGTTATGAACTATGTAAGCTTTTTCTAACGATAATAGATTAAAGAACTTGGTCATGGTTCAGGATTATAACACATCAGATTTTCGAGATTTTGTAGGCTGATGGTTCAGAATATGATGAATTTGGAAATGACCTTTATGAAATTCCTGAAGTTGTAGCCCCTGTAATGCTGACGAGGACAGCAAAATTCAGGCCTTAATTGATACACCAGCGTTGGACTGGCAGCAGTACTATCACCTTCTCAGTTTTAGCTCTTTCTTTTGTGATGATTATATGTCATGTGAGGGATTGAAGTTTGGCTTATTTACTTGCAGGCAAAGGTTTGATGGTTTTGGTGGGGGTAGAGGCTTTGGGCGTGGAATGGGTGGGCGAGGTTTTGGTAATCATCTTTTTTTAGCTTCCCTAATTCAGTCATTTATTAATGTTAATGTTATGTATGTGGTTGTGTTCTTCATTATGAAAATTTGGCTTGTGAATTGTTGTAAAGAGATGACATCATGAAAGAGCACAACATATAGAATGCATATGATGGTTTAATACAAAAGCGAATCAACATTCCGTGCTGCTGAAAACTGAATTATTGCTCTTATTTTTTAGGTCGGGGCAATGGTGGCTTTGAGCGAAAAACACCACCTCCAGGCTATGTATGCCACAGATGCCATAAAGAAGGTAGAATTTTTGGTCTAGATGATTGCTACTCTCTTACTCTATTATAGATAATTAGCAAGAACATGTGGTAGATCAGTTCTACTTTCCAAGTTCAGAAGTAATGGTATATTTAGTAATCATAATTGCTATTTTTGCCAGGTCATTTTATTCAGCACTGCCCCACCAATGGTGATCCAAGTTATGATATCAAGAGGGTGAAACCTCCAACTGGCATCCCAAAATCTATGTTAATGGCTACCCCAGATGGTTCTTATGCATTACCTAGTGGTGCGGTGGCAGTTTTAAAGCCGAATGAGTATGTTGCTTTGTTTGTATTACGTTATAGTTTCCTTTGGCTTTGTGAATCTTGTATGTATAATTTGACTAATTGTCTTGTGCTTAATGCTTTTGCAACAGGGCTGCTTTTGAGAAGGAGATCGAAGGTATGCCTTCTACTCGTACTGTTGGTGATCTCCCTCCTGAACTTCACTGCCCTTTGTGTAAAGAAGTGATGAAGGATGCTGTTCTCACGAGCAAGTGCTGTTTCACGAGTTTCTGTGATAAATGTAAGTTTTAATTTTAATTGCGATAAAGAAGTTAGATTACAGGTGTACAGTGTACTGCCAAGTTTTTGAACTAATACGATAACATCATGCTATCTGTGGATTTTTGATCGCATTTATCTGATTTTATGTCAGGTATAAGAGATCACATTATCAACAAATCAGTGTGTGTTTGTGGTGCCACAAATGTGCTAGCAGATGATCTGTTGCCCAATAAGACACTAAGAGATACAATAAACCGAATATTGGAGTCAAATAATAGCAGTGCCGAAAATGGTGGCAGTGCCTATCACGTTCAAGGTATATATATATACAACTTATTATCTAAATTGTTATAAACAGTGATGATGTTTCTTAATCCTCTTTTGGTCACTTCCACTTTTCAGATATGGAATCTGCCAGATGTCCACCACCACCACAACAGCTTAAGATTCCATCTCCTTCTCAGTCCGCAGCCTCCAAGGGGGGGCAACATCCACCTCAGAATGGGGAGACTGCAAAGATGCCGTCGGGACCTGCTGAACACGATACAACTCTTATAGCCCAGCCGTCAGTATCTGGGAAAAACTTTGTAACAATCTATAAGATCTATTATAACTTCATACAGATGACTGCAACTTCCTCCTCCAAAACAATACAGTGACTCAAATAACCTTCAAATTAGTAAAGCTAAAAAGCAAAGTTATTGGTACATCACTACTAACATCATTCAAGGGCTCATGGTTTACAATAATAACCAAGTTAAATTAGGATCTTACGAACTCCTAAAGGAAGAACCATCATCCACATTACCCACACCAGGCTACAAGGTAATTTTCAAAAGCAGAAGTCACTTAAGAGCGTATTGTAACATCTCAGCCCGAAACAAAATATTTGTCATCCAAACAACTTCCAGCTATCCTTCACAATATCATCAGAAAATATATAGAGGTGCAGAACACCATCTTTATAAGAATACATTGGAATTTAAGTATTTAACAACTTTCCAGCATTAACTTATGCAGTTAAAAGGGCTTTATTTAGTACTCTTACATGAACGATGAACTTATGTCTCAGAAATAAAACAAAAAAAACAATGATGCAACCAAAATGCACAAAGAACCAATCCTTCCCAAATGAGCAATAGCGCCATAAATGGAAGTGCTACGTCTACCAGAAACAAGAAGTTCGGCTGCAGAAACTAAGCCATAGACGAGGAGACTTGTAGCAAAAATGTTGATAGCTTTGGAGTGAGTTTGGAATGGGAATCCAGGCTGTCCCTGGGACTTGATTTCTACAAAAGCAAGCAGCACATTGATGATAAATCCAAGTGCAGAACGGGGCATGAGGATACCTTCTTCCCCAAATACTATTCGAGGGTAATAGTTAGCCCATAGGTGGCCTAAAGGGGCCACTACACCACCATATAATCGTATTGCGGCAAGATTAAAGATGTGGCCTAGGCATCAAAACCAAAATGAGGTTGTTAAAAAATTGTTAAAGTGAGGTTTTGTAGGCTCTGGCTCGATAACAACCACAACCTGTTCTGCATCTGGAATTTGAATCATTTTTGTACCTTTGGGAGTGGTAAGTGGGTAGAGTCTGAGTAACTAAATCCAAAATTAAAGTTGTTTATTGTTAAGCCAAATGCTTAATACGCTAATCATTTATAGGAATGGTAAATTAAGACTGGTCTCAAAAGGGTAATTTATCAGTAATCACCAACTAATTAATTAGACAACTGTGCTTATGAGCTTATCTCTTCAACCCATCCTACAGAGCAAACCCATCCTATTGTGCTTATGAACATTGGAGATCGTTTTGTCTTTAAATGGACAAAATGGGTCACGAGGGACTGTAACATATTTATGTGGAGGGTGGCCATGGATCGAATTCCGACTATGGTGGCTCTTCAAAACAGAAATGTCGTCTTTGACAATGTGGACTGCGTGCTTTGCGAAGGGATGGAAGAGACGGTTGAACACATCCTGTGTTCATGCGAAGTGGCAATGGCAATTTGGTATAGAGTTGGTACGTGGTGCAAGGTTAACCCTCTCTTCTTTTTTCCGGTTAAAGATATATTAAGCATCGACGATTTCATGAATCTCGGAAGGATTACAAAGAAGGTATTCAAAGGAATAATTTTCGTCTCATGTTGGTGCATTTGGCGAGCAAGGAATGATAGAAGATTCAATGAAGGGACGATTAATGCAGAGAAAATTTTCCAAAATATCAAGGCCATTAGCTTTCTTTGGTATAAAAATAGAGCTAGGATGTATAGTATAAGTTGGCAAGATTGGAGTCAGTTTAATATTGGTATGTAGTGTATATTGTATCCGGTGTCGTCATACCCGATTTGGGTATGTCGACGTTTTTACGTGAATAATAGTTACCTTTAAAAAAAAAATTAATTAGACAACTTTTTGAATATTATGTTCTTGAATGGGTCCCATGCAGAGGTGTTAGTTGAAATTGTACCAATAAAAATAAGAGTTGCGCCAGACAACATAGGATTATGTTGATTGTGTGGGTCCTACAGAGAACTGAAGTTTCCTAATTAAGTAAAGTATTAGTGGGTCCGATTAAGGCATTACCGGGATTAGAATGGATATTCTTAGATTTACATGACATGGCCAACCTTAATCCTGGATTGTAATGGTATTTTTTTACTTGCTAAAGTGAGAGTGTCATTTGATAAGTGGGTCATTTCCCACCTTAATGTGTACTTCAAGAACTAGACACGTGGTTCTTTAATTTAAGACGGTGATCTGACGGCTTACTTTGATCTAAGGGACCCATCAAACATACATACACACACACACAAGATGTTAAGGATTTGCTTGATATATAACTTTAGTTGAAAAAAAATAAAATACTTTTCCCTAATTAAGAAATTTGTGTAACAATATTACTTATCTTTTAGAATTTAATTTCCCTACAATTTACAAGTGCTGTGTCGATAGGATGTTACAGAAAGTATGGACTCAAGAGTTACCTGAGCATAATAATTGCTATCTAATAACTACATCAGCCTCTAAGAACTATTTATGCTATCTTCCGCAAAGCAAAGTGGACCTCAACATATGCAGAAGAAATTAAGCAAGATATATGCACCAGATATTACACTTGCTCTTCCCAAACGAGCTATATTTTATAAACAGAAGTGGGACAAAATTATGCACTAGATATTACACCTGGGCTGTGGAACTCAACCCTACATAGAAAAAAGTTTGTGACGCTGAATTGAGCACTTGGAAGGCAGTTGGAAGGGTACTTGGTTATTTGAAGAGAACAAGCACACTAGAATTAACATACACGTCTTCTCCTAGAATACTAGAAGGGTATTCTGATGCTAGCTGGATTGATCACACTAGTGACTCTAAATCTACAAGTGGGTGGATTTATACTCTAGCTGGAGGAGCTATTTCTTGGATGAGCAAGAAACAGACATGTATAGCTCACTCGACGATGGAGGCCGAGTTTATTGCTTTAGCTGCTGCAAGCAAGGAGGCAGAGTGGATTAGAGATCTACTTCTGGATATCCAGTTGTGGGATATCCCGATATCGTCAGTTCCCATATATTGTGACAGTGAGGCCACACTGTCCAAAGTATACAACGCAGTGTATAATGGGAAATCAAGACATATCGGACTTCGACATAATTTTGTGAGACAACAAATTGAAAGTGGTACCATCAAAGTTGTCTATGTCAAGACATAGACTGATTTAATTATGATATACTCCATTTGTGTTTTCAATATTACATGTTATATGTCTCATATATATATATATTGTATCATTTTGTTATTAGATGAAGTTTTAAATGCATTAATTTATATATATATATATATATATATATATATATATATATATATATATATATATATATATATATATATATATATATATATATATATATATATATATATATATATATATATATATATATATATATATATATATATATATATATATATATATATATATATATATATATATATATATATATATATATATATATATATATATATATATATATATATATATATATATATATATATATATATATATATATATATATATATATATATATATATATATATATATATATATATATATATATATATATATATATATATATATATATATATATATATATATATATATATATATATATATATATATATATATATATATATATATATATATATATATATATATATATATATATATATATATATATATATATATATATATATATATATATATATATATATATATATATATATATATATATATATATATATATATATATATATATATATATATATATATATATATATATATATATATATATATATATATATATATATATATATATATATATATATATATATATATATATATATATATATATATATATATATATATATATATATATATATATATATATATATATATATATATATATATATATATATATATATATATATATATATATATATATATATATATATATATATATATATATATATATATATATATATATATATATATATATATATATATATATATATATATATATATATATATATATATATATATATATATATATATATATATATATATATATATATATATATATATATATATATATATATATATATATATATATATATATATATATATATATATATATATATATATATATATATATATATATATATATATATATATATATATATATATATATATATATATATATATATATATATATATATATATATATATATATATATATATATATATATATATATATATATATATATATATATATATATATATATATATATATATATATATATATATATATATATATATATATATATATATATATATATATATATATATATATATATATATATATATATATATATATATATATATATATATATATATATATATATATATATATATATATATATATATATATATATATATATATATATATATATATATATATATATATATATATATATATATATATATATATATATATATATATATATATATATATATATATATATATATATATATATATATATATATATATATATATATATATATATATATATATATATATATATATATATATATATATATATATATATATATATATATATATATATATATATATATATATATATATATATATATATATATATATATATATATATATATATATATATATATATATATATATATATATATATATATATATATATATATATATATATATATATATATATATATATATATATATATATATATATATATATATATATATATATATATATATATATATATATATATATATATATATATATATATATATATATATATATATATATATATATATATATATATATATATATATATATATATATATATATATATATATATATATATATATATATATATATATATATATATATATATATATATATATATATATATATATATATATATATATAGATATGTGTGTATGTTTTTATGAGATTTATCTCTATTATAATGTGAATAGGATATCGAGTCTCAAATAAACATTAAGATATACGGATATATATATCCGGATATATATACCTGTATATATTATTATTAATCACCTAGCCGCCTCTAATAAAGAAAAGAAGTCGGCATTACATTACAAAACATGATTGAGGAGCAGGTTAGTTTTTTGTAATGTTGAGTTTGTTTACTCATTTACTTTAATAAATGGCCGATCAAGACAAAAGGGAGTTTGTTTTGCATCTTTATTTTATTAAATGGCTGATCAATATTAAAAGAAGGTTGAGTTCAGTATTGGAAAAAAAGAAGTAATCATTTTTTCATATTTGCTATTAACAGAACTCTCTCAACTTTTTGATCATCATTACTTGTTTAGATAAAAAGAGAGCCAAAGTGTTAGTTTGGTTCTAGGTGATTAATACACACATATTCAGTAGCTCTCAACTTTGATGTGTTCGTGTTTCCGAGTAATCAACTTTGCGTTTATTGCTTATTTCTTAGCTGTAGAAATAACAGTATTCTGCATTAAATCCTGGGGTTTTACGCTGAAGCTTACAGCCGTTAGAGCGCGTAATTTCCTTTAAGGACAGGAGTTCTATCCGTGCAGATCAGTGTTTGTGATCAACTATTACAGGTGGTAATATATATTTTGTTATTCTGTATCATATTATTTGTAATATTTCAATTAACTCCGTGATAATTAATTTGTGTAATTATCATATTGTTTGAAAGCTAACAATTTTCACCAGATATTACACTTGCTCTTCCCAAACGAGCTATATTTTATAAACAGAAGTGGGACAAAATTATGCACTAGATATTACACCTGGGCTGTGGAACTCAACCCTACATAGAAAAAAGTTTGTGACGCTGAATTGGACTTCCGATAATAAAATAGGAAATACCTTTTCGAAATCCAGCTTGCCACTTTGCCTTGATATCTGCAAGGCCAATAAAACTGGATATAACAAATTAAGGATAGGGGCACTATTTCAGCTTCTTCCCAAAATACTCCTCTCGATCTGGTAATTTAGTCAATAGGTGAGCCAGATATTACATAAATGTCGTATTAATGCAAGTTGATAATTAAAGATGTTCCGGCAGAAGTTTTTCAGTATAATGACGTTACAAGTGTTGCTAGCTCCCAGTGGGAGATATTGGTACAAATATAAAATATTCCCGGTTCACAACTTCAGTCACATATTAAAAATTAATGCTAGAGCCTACTTGCTAAAAATCAAACATATAACACTACAACAACATGTCAGACATGATTACAGGAGGTAATGGTTGTTCTACTACAAAAGCCAACCCCCACATGAGCACGCTGATAATGAAACTCTCGAGATTTTGGGTCATATGCATCAATGCATGCTTATAATTGAACATCCAATTGTTGAAAAATCAATGCATCGATATTTTTGCTCATGTCTGTTGATCGAAAAACCCATGGTAAAGTTAAAACTACATGCTTTTTTTTCTCAAAGGCTAAAAGTTTATTCCAAATTAAAAGATAGCCAATAGATGGTGATAGTCTATAGATGACCAATAGATGTCAACAGACTGCAACATATATACCTTAAAGGTTAAACTTAATTAACAGATCACTTGGTTCAACCAATTTTATGAATGTGAATTTTTCCCCAAAATTTCATGATTTTTAACTTTGAACATACAATCTTATGACTTATTCACCAATTATTAGCCTGGCAGATGAGCTAATTACCTGATTGTATGCTGTTTGCTCAGAAAATCACCTTGAAAAGAACTTCTGACGATTAGTTGACACCTTTGTTGTTGCATTTTCTTTAGAATACCTGCATAAAAAGGATTCAAGTTAGTTTACATAGATATGGACAATCACTATGGTAACAGCCTCCTGTAATGTGCAGAAAAATAACAATCCAAGTCCAAAACCCAGGTAAGATAATCAGAACTACAGAGCAACAGGCATATTCAGTAAAAATGGATTATGGTTCCACATTTCCAAATCTAACCGTGGATCTTTTCTTTATAGCAAAATCGTATGTATCCTCCAGCCACACATTTCATCAGCTCATAAACCAAATACGAACAATCCTCTTAAAGTACCATGCCTATAAAAACCATATGTTAATTAAGCATTTGTAATTGTGTTCAGTGAACCAATTCACATATAAAATGTAACCCGCCATTACCATATCTTTATTCTTCCTGTTACTGGATATTTAAATAGTCTAGGAGAACATTATTCTGACAAGTGCCATGTTAACCCCAAAGGGTATAGACTCATTGAACAAAACTCAGAAGTAGGAACAACAAAAAATTTGGACTTACAAGGAACTCAAAATTGACTTGTTATAAATTTAACTCATGGAAGTAACCTCATAAAAACCAAAAGCACAGACTTATAAGATGCGCAGTTTTCACATACAAGACTTGGTAACGATATGTTTCAACTGCTAAAGAACAATTTGGATCAACTTTACACACCAATATAACATATCTGCCATCATTGGTAAATACAAAGTGAAAGCACACCATCTTAACTCCTAGGAACTCAGTATAACACATCTTCTCAATAATTCATATGCAATTATGCCACACACTTTACAAGGTATTAATATATCACTTGTAAGGACAAGCTAGATACATGATTTTGGCATCCAATACAACCAAGAATGTGTACACGTGTCCAATACACCAATGATCATATACAAGACAAACAGAGGAAAAACATCATTAATTTTTCTTTTAACTTTAACAACATGTGAAATCAACAGCATATATGAATACTTACGGTTAACTCAGGTTAACAAGAACTAAATGGGATGATATACTCTAAGGCAAGCGAATCAAAAATAGAATAAAGATGCTAAACACCCCACCAAAATGTATAGAGCAACCTTCCTTACCAAAGGTTTCAACTGCAGAGCGCACACATTTTCATTCCAAACACACCCCATTACCATTAACGGAATACCAAAATTTGGCATGCACATAGAGTGGTTGTCGCTGAGAGATTTGTGTCGACTGTCAATTTCAGAATCATTAGCTCTCTGGTCCTGAATAAACACAGAGAAAAACCGATATGAGACAATCTTAAATTCATAAGCTCGTGAAACAATAGGATAACCATTCATATGTACACCCTCAAACATTGCCATCAACCCAAGCAGAAAATCAGCAGGTACTAGCTTATTCATGTTTGTGGGCAATATAGCATAAAAGAAAGGAGAGACTAAAGATAAACATGTCATATATATATTCAGAATATACAGGCGATTTTCAGTTCAACACTATTGACTCATGTTTAATGGCAGTTTATATTCAGTTATACAAAACAGAGCAGTTGGAGGAATTTATACCTTTAGGATTACAGGAAGCTTAGGATCATTGAATGTGTCACAATGGTGCTGGGCAGACTATAAAAGCACAACTAGCTACAACACTTCCAGCATGACTAAAGCTGACAAAGACAGACATATGATTAAAAAAAAACGCAAACTAAATTACCCCTGTACCAAAGCCCAAATACCTAAAAGAGGTTATAACATGACTAACATACTAAATCATGGGCGGAGGTTATTGCTAGCACATTACTAAGAAGGAGAAATGGTTCAAAGCACCACCAAAACAGCTGGGTAAATCCTAACAGCTCTAATTTTTCTTTTTTATGATATTTTCAACTTTAGAGTCAAGATTCAAGCTGCTATCCTTGTGGCAATGTAGCATCCAATATTCTCCAAGTAATATTGAAAGGAAACCTACAATAGTACAATATCAATCTTAACCAGTAGAGTCATTTAAACTAACATAAAAACAACTAAAATAATGGTGGAAATCTAATAGCAGCCATAAAAAATTTAGCTAGAACCATCATCCACACATCAAAAATCTAGAACCATCATCAACATAATGAAGAGATCAAGCCTATGGCAATCTTACAAATCTAACTTAACCTCATATGTCTATTGGGCACCTTCCTCCTCCAAAACAATATACATAACCTTTACAAATTAATAGTGTTGGGACCAAAATATTATATTAATTCGACTGTTAATTTACAATAGTTATCTAAAATTGGGACTGGAGATATTATTAATTTATTGAGGTATAAATTTATCGAGTATTAATTTATGGATTGTCTACTGTACCAACTCAAATAACTTCCAAACAACTAAAAGATAAAAAGAAAAGTTATTAGTGTGAAACCCAGATCTTCAAGTGGGTGCATCCCATATAGAAGTATTGAACATGTCTAAAGTTCACACAGGTAGACAACTGATCAGAGATAAGACATGCCAAAACTTTGCAGACTGAAACACATATACGCATCAAAAGAAGTAGTTAAATGGTAGGAAGTTCGTATAAGGAGTTATATATACATCTGAAAGCTTTTCACAGATAGTTTTCTGTATTCAAGAAAAAGAGAGTCTGTATATACACGTATAGAAATGAACATGTACTGCATAGCAAGGTTTACATCATCCCTCCAACGCTTCTACCCCCTCTGAAAGTGAGCCTGTATATACGTCTGAAAGCTTTCCAATGAAAGTTTCCTGGATTTAAGAAAAAGAGTCTGTCTATACACGTATAGAAATGGATACGTACTGCATAGCAAGATTTACAAAACCAGAGAGTCGTTACAAAAAGAAGATGCCAACTGAAGCTGCCATGGTCATGAATACCTCTTCAATTAGAAAAAGAGGTATTGGTTTGTACCCATTGTAGATTTTTGCCGGCAATGGATTTCATAAATCTAAGAAACTAATCATACCAAATACGGATTAGAGTTCAGGAATCAAATAAAGAAACATTAGATATCATTCTTAGCAGCAAACATGTCATGGGCATTACTTTTGACCACGGGAAGTCCTAAACCAGCACTTAAAATATACAATTAGTTCATGTTAACCTCTTTGTTTTGTAATCATCGTCACTAAGGTTACATTAAGAATGAGACAACACAATCATAACATTATTTGGCAAGCAGAAAAACGCCCACTATTGGACCAATCGGTCCTTAGGCCGGTCCTTATAGGGAGTCTCCCCCCGTGTCCGACGCCAAGGAGGGGAAGACGCAATTACCACGGGGTGCGTCCAAGGCGGCGTCTGGGGGGTTTCTTCTAACTTTAGACTCACGTCCTATACTGATGTGTGGGGAAGAACAGGGGTTATAAGGAGGGGGTGTTCTTGGGGTGCTAGAGGAGAGAGAAAAGCTGATGAATAGTGGAAGAATAGGGGAAGATGTGGGTTCCTATAAGGAGCGGCCTTACTGATTCTAGGACCCGGGACCGGGGCAATGGTTCTATATAGTTGTGATGACCAGTTTTATGGTGCACGGCTAAAAATTAGTGGTTTACGAATCATCACCTTAAGTGGTGTACTGTAAAAATTAGTGTTGTACGGATCATCACCGTTTTTTGAAAAGTTCACCAGCATCAATTACAAAAACCCTCCTCCTTTATCCGGGCTTGGGACCGGCAAAAATAAACTAAAAAGCTTATAAATGGCGGAGTTACAGTTTTTTTTTGTCTTGTTTTGCTTAAAACATACCACATACAAATGTGTTATGCTTAACATAAAATATTTTTTGGGGCTTTTTCTGCTTTTTTACTTTTTTTGGTTATATATTTTGTAACTTTTTGTTTTTTAATAACTTTTTTAAAATTGTTATTTTTCTTTTGGGTTTTTTTTATACTTTTTGTTTTTATTTTTTTTTGGTTTTTTTTTTTTTTTTGGATTTTTGGGTTTTTCTGATTTTTTTGGATTCTTGGGATCTGATTTTTTTTTTTGCATTTTTTTGAAATATATTTTTTTTTGGTTTTTTGATATTTTTTTTTTTGGATTTTTTTTTTTGGCTTTTTCTGAATTTTTTGTTTTTTTGGGGTTTTCTGAATTTTCATTTTTTTTGGGATTTTCTTTTTAAAAAAAATTTCAGGGATAATTCAATCTGACACTAGATCTCCTGATCAGAGAAAAAGTAGACAAACTAGAGATGCGAACAAGAACCACTTACAAGCCACACTTGCCAAACGAGCCACAATCGCGAAGCAACCATCATGATCAAAACCTAATGCATAAATATACCTTTCAGCGGCAGATGCGCAAACATAAGCGAGAAAACTCGCCACCGAAACCGTACTTGCTGTCGGATGCGTCATGAATGGGAAGCCAGGAACCGATTGTGACTTAATGGATAAAAATGCAAAGGCCAATGCGATTTCTTCTAAACGCCGGAACATCGCACCATCGCCCACTTCTTCTTTCCAAAGTGGTGCGATTAGCAGCACGAACCGAGCCCATATATAGATGACGCACGCCTTAGCGACTGATCCTATATTACCAGCAACACCAACCCAGTATTCGCTTGTAAACAAGCGTCCTACTGGGTTTGGATCATCGGCAGCAGGATCCCTAATATCTGACATACTTTTTTTTTTTTTTAGTGGGGAGGAGGGTGTGGTTGCTCCATTTATAAGAACACATTATCAGTGTCTACCAAAAACATTTGGTAGGTGAATATTATTTATTAAAACCTGCCTCGACCTGACCTCCATAAACAACCCAGATTGTTTCATCCTTTTCATGCCACATGTCATATTTTCAATGGGTACATCATTTATAGAACTCTTATAATAAATAAATAAATATATAAATATAATAAATAAAGTATTTACAAGTTGCTATGCATAAGTTACAATATACGTTCTTCCCATATTAAATGAAATACTTTCTTTTAAATACTCAATCGGTATTCGACATCAAACGACAACTCATCATACAATGGTGAAGCCCTACGTATTATAGTTATGGGAGGGGATTCCCTCAAGTTGGCTAACATGACAAATCTTGACCCTTGGATTAAAATCAAGGGTCAAGATTCAAAGTCATCTTTGAATCTTCATTGATTTCAATCCAAGGGTCAAGATGTTTCCAACTTGATCAATCAAGTTGGAAACAACTTGAGGGAATCCCTTCCCTATTATATAATTACTTACTGGTGAAAAAATTGATGACATGTCACTTTAGAGAGTCGAACCCATGACCTAAATTAAATCAAAGATGACTCCCAGTTTGTCTAACCTTCATTGTCTTAAATGAAATACTTAACTATATGAATTAGATTAACTTATAAAATCAAGTATATATTTGAAGCTGTCATAAAAAGATGTCAGATACATCATTTTAGACAGTTCACCTAGGGGTGAGATTGAGTCGGTTTTGACCTAAAACCGAAACCCGAACCGATGTTTTCGGTTTTTGAAAACCAAAAACCATTGGATTCGGTTTTTGTTCGGTTCTTCGTCGGTTTGTTTGGTTTCGGTTTTTTTTATCATATGTGCTTTATCTTTCATATTATGCTCAAAGACTTATGGCGCGTTTGGTTCACAGAATGTTTTTAGGAGTAATGGAATCTTTCAATGGAATTGGAATTTGAAGGAATGGAATTTGACGGAATGTTTTTGATTTTTTGAAGATTCAAGTGACGAATGGAATGAGATTCCTTCCCCCACCCTCAAGGAATGGAGATTCCATCAAATGAGGGAATGTTTACATTCCAATGGAATGATATTCCTTCGTCTTTGAACAACCAAACACACTAAGGAATGGAATCTCATTCCAATTCCATCAGATTCCATCAGAATCTGTGAACCAAACGCGACCTTAAGTGGATGTAAATATGTTATCATTAAGTTGTCATTCTGTAACACCCCAAGCCAAGGCTCGAAATATCACGGAAATCATATAGCGCAAGGTGGAATTACAATAGAACGAGAACTAAATGCAAATAAAGATTCAGTGAATCCAAAACAATACGAAACAAGTACCAAAATACATAAGGAGCAAATAGCCATCAAAGTTTACAAAAGAACATCCCAAAGATGGCAAATCGATCCTAAGTATAATGCAAAAGAAAAGGTCGATGAATCCTTGATTCATAAAGTCCAAAGCCCGGGTTTACAGCAAGCGACAATCAAACTCCACGTCCGGGGATAACCTGATTACCTGAAAAGTGTACTAAGCATAGTCAACACAAGGTTGGTGAGTTCGTAGTAATGGTCCATTAGAAACCATCGTCAATAATCATAATATACGAGTAGAGGCGAAACATGACTTACAGTGATCCTCTACGAAAAACACAACGACATCCACAACAAAATTTCGCAAACAAGTAAGACGTGTAATAAACAATACACTCAAGTAATATACGTAACATCCATTCAAATCAAGTATCATATCCTCTTCAGTGGGATTTATACAGGTCATATATCGTATCCTCTTCAGTGGGATTTATACACTACATACGTCATATCCTCTTCAGTGGGATTTATATACGTCATATCCTCTTCAGTGGGATTTATACACTACATATGTCATATCCTCTTCAGTGGGATTTATACACTACATATGCATCAATCAACATCCATTCATCACAAGTCCATCAATCATCAAACATCAAATTAAATTAAACTATACGTACATACACTTAGGAGGATTCTACTTTCTTCGAGTCCCAGATGCTTATATATAGGGTCACCCGCAGCCTTCCCACCACATCTAAAGCCCTTGGAAGGTATAACCGACTTCCATGTATGCACGTCTATCCTAACAGTAATAATAATAAAATAATAATAGTAGTATAAACCTATCGCAACCCTTTACGAAAATCAATCAGATGTGTCCAACAACTCATCATTCAATCATTCAGTCAAACATTCAATCGATGACCATTAATTCATAAATTCATCAATACAACGATAAAAGTATGAATAAGTGCGTATCACGCAAGTCAAGTATATCAGGGCATTCATGTCTATCCCAAACGTATTCCCAAGTCCATCATTTACTCTAAACAACGCGTATATACACTTCGGAGGATTTTACTTTCATCAAGTTCTAGATGCTTATGTATAGGGTCATCCGCAGCCTTCCCACCACATCTAAAACTCTTTGAAAGTAAACCGACTTCCATGTATGTACTTCTATCCTAATAAATTACAATATCACAATCACATTCGTAAACCATCACACAACCAGTCAAAACTATCTATCAATCGACAATCAATTAGAAATTAACTAGACAGCCAATTAAATCAACCAAACAATCCAACAAACACGTATATGTACACTTTTCAGCCCGAATCTCTATTGAGTAGGGAGCTACGAAACTCACCTGATCGGCAAAGAAGTTAAGTTTGATACAAAGTTGAGCTACAGTCGTTCGATGTTCGCTTCGCGTCCAAAACCTAAATATCGATCGTATACATTCACATTAACATACATAAACACACATACGAAGTTATCAAGTATTCGGCAAAACCCTAATTAGGTCTCCGAAGTGTTTCTCGACGTTAAATGACTTCTAAGACTCTTATTCAATGTTACATAAGTTAAGAAGTGAATTAGATCGAAGTCCGATGCGTTACAAAGGTCCTGAAAGTCAAATTAGGTCAAACAAGAAAATCAGAAAATTACAACTGGCGTAACCTACGCCCCACACTGGCGTAGGTTACGCCCCTTATAAATTTTTGGTATAAAGGGGGCGTAAGGTACGGTGCTCTCAAAAGTGCAATTTTGTTGGCGTCTGGAGGGGCGTAAACAGTAGGTTTTGGCGTAAGATGGAGCATTCGGCGTAAGCTACGCCCCAAAGGGCCGTAACCTACGCCCAGTCAAAATAGAACTAGCGTAACCTACGCCCCATAGGGTCGTAGGTTACGCCCCTTACTGGGCAGCAACACGACCAGCAGCAGCTTGTGCAGAAAAACAAGAACCCAAAACCTATTCTCATGAACCAAAACCCTAAATCGAATTGTAAGGTTAAAGGACTCGTTTTGAAGCTACATTTGACATTCTAATGCATAAATACACTTACCCAAACCCATAATTCCATCCATAACATCATCAAATTCTCCAAATCGATCAAACCCTAATTAAACCCTAAATTGACCCAAAACTCATTTTAAGGCGATTTAGAACTTGTAAATGTACGAGATGACTCGAAACGAGTAAACTAACATAAATAGAAGTAAATGGGATGAATTAGACTTACCAAAACTTCCTTCTTGAGCTCAAATCCGAAATTAGGTCAAAATGGGTAAAACCTTGCACTATGACTTTTGATTCTTCGATATGGTGACAAAGAGATGAAGACGATGATGATTCTCGAGTTAAACTAGTTCCAAAACGCCAAATGATGCTAGAGGAATGAAGAACTAAAGATGGATGGTCTTGCTTTTTACTTGGAGAGAAAAGAGAAGAGAAGAAAAGAGAGAAGGGAAATGAAATGGGTGGTGAATGAATGAGATAAGGGGAGGGAAATGGGTCAAGAGGGCTGGTGGGTCGTGGATGACCCACGGGCCGACCCGTTTCCTTTCTCAAACCAAAATACAATTCGTTCTACATTTAAACACGTTTAAGTCAAACTATCGACCCGACTAACATACCCCATTGTCATTAAATCACAAAACGACCCGAATTCTTCATTAACTTAAATTGTTAGTCAAATTGCACGTAAAGTCAAACGGTCAAAACTCACGGATGTTACACATTGGATATAGGGTTGTTACGACTCTAAATAATATAAATCTGATTGTTTTCAAATGGTTAAATAATACTCTGTAAAGTAAAAATCATATGTTTTTTCCAATACAGTATGCATCTAAATTCTAAGCTATAGAGACACGAAATGTTGTATGGAAACTTTAATCTAGAATCATCTCTATTTATGTATACATATCTACCAATAAACTAAAACAGGATTGTAGCCTTTACTAAATGACACATGACGTTATATTAAATCAACAAGTGTCCTTTTAGTTATATTAAAAAAAATAATTAATATTAAAAATATATATTATGTAACAACCGTGACTTTTGACCCGTTGACTATTTGTGCCATTTGGCTAACAATTTAGTTAGTAATATAAATTTAAGTCTTTTGGGGTTCATTTAAGTGCAATGTGTACATATAGATCAATTTGTCGTACAATTTGGGACTTATGCGCTAGTCGAGTTCATTAGTCGTGCTAATCGATGCTTACAATCTAAAAACAACTAAATGTAAATGACTTTCGTAAATAAAGGTAGAAACTGGAGCGATTAAGCGAGTTGGTAAAACGTTAAGTTAAATTATGTTGCGGGTTCGTTTTGGCATTTAAGGGGTCAACGATTAGCTATTTGTCGAATTTAGCGGAGCGGGAGCCTACCCTTTTGGTATCTAGGCCGGCCCCCCTTTCCAACTCCTCCTCCACCCATCTCATTTCTTATCTCCTCCATCTCTTTCTTTCTCTTCCAAGAAGAACACACACATCTCTCTCTCTCTCTCTAAGATTCTTACACCAAGATTATGGTTTCAAGTTAGATTAGTGCTAGAAACATCATCTATTTCATCTCCTTTGCATCATATCAAGATTTGGGTCATCAAAAAGTGCAAGAACATCCTCTTTTGGGTCAAATTTGGGTAAAGCTTTTGGAAGAAGAATTAGTAAGTGAAACTCATCCCTTAATCATCATTTTATGTTTATTAACTTGCTTCTAGTTGATTACAAGTAAATTCGGGTCACGAATCAGGTCAAAACGCGATTAGGGTTAAATTAGGGTTTTGAAATGGGTCAAATGATTTGGGCATGAATTTGATGTTATGATTCGAGTTTATGAGGTGGGTTATGTTTGTTTATGTCCAAATATGTGGATTTAGGCTTGAAATTGGGTCCTAGATCATCCATGGTCGATTATAGGGTCAAAAATGGGGTTTTGGGTTGTTTTGGATCGTTTTTGGCTAAGTTTCTGCAGCAGATTTGGCTGACTGCGGCGCAGTGGGAGGTGCCAGACCCCACTGCGGCGCAGTGAAAAGCTGTTGAACCAGTGACTCTTTGTCAACTTCAAACGCTTATAACTTTTGATCCGTAAGTCCAATTGAGTCATATGACCTATCGTTGGAATCGTGAGAGAGTCTACTTTCTCATGGTAAAGTCCTTTTGATCTGAATCCTTGTCCATTTCTAAAAATGTCGGGTCAAAGTGTTATAGTTCATGCTCGGGAGAGTCATTAAGGCGTTGTGGGATTTTGGCATGACTCAAACTTACTTAACCAACTTGTGTAGGGTTATAGAGTTGATTTTGATGACACTATGATATATATTGATAGGTTGTGGGCACGTGGCGGTCGTTGGACATTTATAGCTCGATATTAACTTGTCGTTTGCTTGGAAATCAAGGTGAGTTCCGTAGCTCCCTACTCATTTGAGATTCGGGCTGAAAAGTGTAAACCTTGCGTGTTTACTTACGTTGTTGATTGATTGATTGATTTGGGTTAAATGTTGGTTTGATGAGACGGTTTATCACGTTTGATTGATTTGGTTTATGTTTGTTAAGTAATTCATTAATATTAGAATAGACGTACCTACATGGAAGTCGGTTATGCCTTCATTGGGTTTTAGATGTGGTGGGAAGGCTGCGGGTGACCCTATATATAAGCATCTGAGACTCGAAGAATGGATAATCCTCTTAAGTGTATGTACGTATAGGTGGTTTAAATTGTGATTATTGGTTTATGATTGACGAATATTGATTGTTGGTTCATGACAGACGATTTGTGATTGATGCATATACGATTGATTGTAAGCATGCATACGTAGTACATAATCCCTCGGTTGAGGACTCAAACATCCTAGTGTATAGATGTATACACTTATCCTGTGAGATGTTGGTGACATGACATCCGAGTATATAGACATATATATCTCGATGATTTTGAGATACAGCCTTGTTCATTGTGATGACAGGCGGGTATCGTTGCATAGGTGACTTGAGTTCACGCATAAGATAGGCATGTTGGCTTATTTATGCATTTGGCACTTGCATTGATACTTTTATCATTTGTACTTTCCTGTTACACGCTTACTTACTTGCGTAATCTTGATTGTTGGACGTTATTGTGTTACTTAGAGGCTCACTGTAAGTCATGTCTAGCCTCTACTCGTACATTGTGATTATTGACGTTGGTTCTTTATGGACCATTACTACGAACTCACCAACCTTGTGTTGACTATGCTTAGTACACTTTTCAGGTAATCAGGTTATCCCCGGACGTGGAGTTTAGTTGCTTGCTTGCTGTTAAACCCGGGCTTTGGACTTTATGAATCAAGGATTCATCGACCTTCTCTTTTGCATTATACTTAGGATCGATTTGCCATCTTCGGGATGTACTTTTGTAACTTTGATGGTTATTTGCTCCTTATGTATTTTGGTACTTGTTTCGTATTGTAATGGATTCACTGAATCTCTATTTGCATTTAGTTCTAGTTCTATTGTAATTCCACCTTGTGCTATATGATTTCCGTGATATTTCGAGCCTCGGCTTGGGGTGTTACATATTACTTGTATCTATTATTGAAAAAACTTTATTCCTATATATTCCCATACACGTACGTGGTACGTATAAACAAAATTGATATCTATCTATCAAAGTCATATTTTTAGTCCAAATTAGTATAGATTACTAATTACTAAAGTTATATCAATTTTTTATATTTATTTTTGTAACGTAAACTTAAATATAATACCATTAGCTTTTTTGGTTCTTTGCCATCAAAACTAAAGGAGAAGAAAAGAAACTTTTGGTTTTGTTAATCATATTCACATTCGTAAAATCCAAAACAATAAAAAGGAAGGAAAACACCTTCTTTTTTTTATTTGGTGAACTTCTTCAATAGGTTAAAAAGTGAAGAAACAAAACTTTATTTTATTCAAGCAAGTGCAAACAACATAAGTTTTGAATTTGGTCTTTGTTGATTCAAGATCCAGCCGTTTTTGGGGTTTAAGGTACATGATTATGTGGACTCTCCATAAAGAATTCATACTATTAAATATTGAATTTCAACATACACTTATTTATTAATTTATAAAGGTATATGTTTTAACTCAGTATTTATGTTGAATATTTTCCATGACCTTGCCAATGAGCTATTTATATAAAACTAAATACTCTAGCAAAATATCTAATGTAAATACTAAGATAATGTAATTATATGTATAGATATGAAAGAATTCTTTTTTACGGTTTATACCGCACGATATATACGCTCGATCCGTACATCGTACGGGTATTAGTACTAGTAAAATAAAACATATATGCAATGAAATACTAATAAACTAAATATTAATTTGATTAAAATATATATGGTTATCGGTTCGTTCCATTTTTCTAGTTTTTTATTTTTGTTTTCGGTTCGGTTTCTCTCACCCCAGGTTCCAAGGCACAACGAGAGTGCTTAAAATTTCAAATGTACTTGATACAACAAGCCATAACCATTCAACTCTCGGAAACCACTCAAACTAAGGTGGGTCATTAATCATTATTAAGATCATACACGGGGCTCATGGTTAAAACTTAAAAGGTCTAATTGCTCAACCAAAATCCATCGTCTACATGTATATATAACCCACAAATGAGGTCATAAGGTGATCAGCTAAATCGAACATTGTTGAGAATCAAATTAATTGTTTCTAACTTAAAATGTTGCATTGCAGGCTTGGCTAGTTGATATAGAAGAAAAAGGACCAGAGTTGGATTATGCTGCAAGACTAGGGACTGAAGACGAAGACTTTGCATTTTACTAGTAGAAGGATGCTTTTTATTAATAAAGAAAGTGCATGGACCAGTTATATAATATTTATCTAGGGTTTGTCAATGTTGCAGTGTATATATACTCTACTGTTGCAGCTGCTGCTCTCTCACCTCTTCAAGCAGCTTTTTTTTACCGTTATTAGTATTTTTCGTGTAATAATATTAAACATGTAATCTTATGCTTAAATCGTTCTCTATTTTACTGCTTATCGAGTGTCAATATTACATATATATCTATACTTTTCTTCATGGTATCAGAGCTTAGGCTCAAAAATTATATCTATTTCTTCATCGTTTTTTGTTGTTCTTCTGATTTTATATTAACAAAAAAACAAAAAATATTTTTTCCTAAATTTCATCATCTTATATATATAAAAAAAACAATCAAACTATATATATATATATATATACATATATACGATACATATCGAAAAACCTTTTTTGATTATTTATTATTATCTTGATTTCTCTGCTCGTGTGTAGGGTTCATATCTTTTTAGATCTTGAATCTTGCCATTTGTAGCGGTTATTTCTGTTGTCAAGGATCAGATCTAATCTTTTTAGATTAGGGTTTGTTGTTTGACAAATCTCTTACTCCTATTTCTTTTATCAATCCTTATTAGGGTTGGTATATGATATTATTGGAGTATATTGTTATTGATTGTTTGTTCCTTCAAACATCAATCATCTAGCCATCCTGACCCTTCCTTCTGTTTTTTGGAATTACTGTTGGCGACCCCTCTGTAAGCTTCTTATCCTACCCTTCTAGTAGCAAATTGTTTTTCACTTGGAGTGCTCTAAGTGAGAAAAGTTTGGCCTATCAGTTGGGATCTCTGTTCTTTACTATCTTGGTTTCTTGTAACACCCGTCATTTAAAAACCTGGATTTTCAAAAACTTTCGCCTAACGGCGTTTAATAATAGCGGAAAAGGATCTCATATAAATCTGCCCATCCGTAACCGGATGAAACATTTGAAAACATTTGGTGTTACTAAATGCATCATCGAAATAATAGAAGAAAATCCAAGTCTTGGCACCAACATAAATGCCAAGCATTATTACATGATCTTAAATCATAATACCGTAAATGTAGTAGCCAAACAAAAGGCTAAGGGTAGTCTAAGCATTAAGAACATAAATGCTATCGTCTTTAATGTCTCTACCCATACTCACCAAGCCATCCTTTCTCTAGCTCCAATCTCACCTAATCTGAGGGCACAACATTTTCAAAGAGCAAGTGTTAGCTAATAAATTAGCTAAGTAAGAATAACATATTTGAAAACATTTGCCGATTAGATATATTAACAAAACCAAATCATCGTTATATGTTAATATCACATGAGCATCATAAACATCATAACATAAGAAACATCATGAACATCATAAGCATCATATAGCATAACACATTAGGAACATCATAATCCTAAGTGTGCCTAACTTTTCTTACGTAACTTTCTTTACTTTGTATCTTTTCTTTGTTTCTTTGCCTAGACATAGGCTAAGTGACTTATGCCACTTACATAGGGATGTGGGGTTGTGTGTAGGCGGTCATAGACCATACAAGGAGTCCTCACACCCGACATGATGGGTAACCATAAAGGGGTCCATCGGCGTCGTTAAGGAAAGACAAAGTCAATCCAACTGAGTATACCGTTTGAACTTTGCGCATGTAGTGGTTAGTTACTCCACCCAGATACACTCAAACATAACTATGCCACGGGAAGGTATCTAGATTCCCACACCACGTGACCACATACACACTAGCTCCGAAGAACTAGCATGGGTTAAGCTTAACACAAGACTTTACATATGCTCGAGACTTCTTTATTATATTAGCTTAGGCTACACTTTCACCTAAACTAATCATGTGTACCTTTCTTTACTTTATATTAGCTTAGGCTACACTTTCACCTAAACTAATCACATACATCTTTCTTTATTTTAGGGCCCTTAATCGTGCACGTGTCATGGCAAACCTATAGAAGTCTAGTGACTAGGTGTTCAAGCCATGCAATCAATCATATGACATATATGCAACAACATGTCATCATCACATATTAACATCACATCGTCATATCACTTTATTTTCATATCAACGTATCACTCATATCAACATATAGTTATAACATAATAACATCATATCATCATGTCATATAAACATCATATCATCTTACAGTGATAGCAACATATCGTCATATCATTTCATAAGCATAACATCATAACATCATCTCATAATCACATAACATAATCATCTCATTACTTTGTATATACTTACCTCATACCCTTGCAACCTGCATATGCATGTTATACATCATAAATGGTAAGTATAATATCCCTTTGCAACCTCCCATAGTCACCCATAAACATAAAACGTGCATACACATTCAATTGGAAGGTTTAACTTATGAAAACGTGTTTTGTTGTACCATCAGGTGACAAAAGATGTTATCTTACCTTGGTACCGCTTAAGAACCTGTTATGAACTGATTATAGTGCTTGTTAAGTGCTCCCGACAACCTAGAACGAGTATAAGATCGACATATAAGCTAAACGAAGTCTTTTGTGCAACCTGGGCATCAGGTGCGTCGCACCCCCCAACTGGTGCGTCGCACCAATCAATCAGAAAACTCAGATCAAGTCCAGGTGCGCCGCACCAGCCCCTTGGTGCGTCGCATATCGGGCTCCCTTCGAAAATCAAAATTCCCAAACTGGGAAGTGGTGCGCCGCACCACCCACCTGGTGCGCCGCACCTGGGGTGCCGACCAGCAAACTCAATTTCAAACTTGCTCTTAACGATTCCCATTCAATCTCAAACCTTTAGCCCGACCTGGGGACATAAAATTGACCTCTTTGACAACACTTTTGATGACTTTAATCCATCAATTAAACCTTTAATCATTTGCTAACATATATCAATCGTTTGATCACCCGAAAACATGAAATCGATGGTCAATCAATTAATTAACCCAACCCAAACCCTATGGCCTGGATTGAACTCACATATAAAACTCATATGATCATATTTTGAAGGAATATTGCCTATATTACCTGTGGGTGATCATAAGGATGAAAGATCCTAATCAAATCTTGCTCGAAACACCACAAAACGAATAGATCTTGGAGGGAATTGTTTTGAGAGAGGGAGGGGCTGCTTGGGGTTCTTTGTGTCGTATGTGTACAGATTTTAGAGAATTAGGGAAGTCTAATTAACTCTTAACCCCTGGCCAACTCTTCCATAACTTCACCTTTAGTCCCTCAACTTCTTAAACGTTACTTTCTAAGCTTAACTTTCTTACCGGGAGTCTTAACGATCTACAAGCACTTGATTTTCATGACTTTACTTTAATTAATTTCATTTAACACACTTTATGCATTTCATATTAAACACATAAGTATTTAATCACATAATCCCATTTAGGGCACATAACTTAACGAACCTGATGTTAACTAACGGAATAGTCAAATAGTCAAACTTGAAAAGTTTGGGATGTTACATTCTCTATGTTCACTTGAGGTCTTTTGGTTGTCTTTGTTGCTTTTGATATATATCTGTTTATTGTGAGCTTATTATTGAATCTTCTCGTATTGTGGTTAAGTTTTATATAACTATTGATTAATCTTTCTGCTTGTCTAATCTTTTCTTGGTAGAAGAGAGGATCCTTGAACATACCTGTCAAGACACTTGAGTGTTCTTGAATCTGGCCTCTGTTCTTGCATCCTTTAGGATTTTTTTGTTTATTCTGTGTGTCTTCTGTTTATCTCTGGTTATTCGTCTTTATAAGTTGTGTTTCTATATTTTATCATGGGTGATTATTTGGATGATAATTTAAGACCAGTTGGTGGTGATTATGAAAATGGTGTCAATATGTTTGGTACTCTTATTAGCAATCTTGATTTTGGTGATCCTCTGTACTTGCATGCTAGTGACACTTCTGGTGCTCCTTTAATTAGCTTAAAACTGAAAGGGACTGAAAATTATAAAATATGGGCTTGTGCAATGGAACTTGCTTTGGAAACTAAAAATAAACTCTGTTTTATTGATGGTACTTATGAAAGACCTATTGACAATGATGTTCTTGCTAAACAATGGGATAGATGTAACTCTGTTGTGCTTTCATGGATACTTGGTTCTTTGTCTGAAGATGTTTATTTGGGTCAAATCTTTTCTAAAGAAGCTATGGTGTTTGGGAGGAACTTAAGGAAACTTATGATAAGGTTGATGGGTCAATAACCTTTAATTTACATCATAGAATCAACTCTTTAACTCAAAATGGTAGTTCTTTGTCTGATTATTATCACAAACTTAATGCCTTGTGGAGGCAATTTGACTCTCTTGTGAAACTTCCCACCTGCACTTGCAATGCAGCAAAGGGAATTCAAGAACATCATCAACTTTTAAAACTTATGCAGTTTCTTATGGGCTTGGATGAGGTTTATTTACCCATCAGAAGCAATATTTTAACTAGGGACCCTCTTCCAAATGTCAAAACTGCTTTTGCTATCTTGTCTAGAGAGGAATCTCACAGAGGTACTCCTGTTGAACCTCAAGTAAAAAACTAGAATTCTGCTTTTGTTGCTAAGACTTTTGATAACAGAAGAAAACCTTTTGAAAACAAGCTTTTGAAAAAAATGAAAACAGAAATTTTGAAATGAGAAGAGGACCAAATCTTAATCTAAAATGTTCTAAGTGTCACAAGTTTGGACACACTATTGAAGGTGTTATGAAGTTGTTGGTTATCCTCATGGTTATGGTAATTCTTACAGACCCAATCGTGGGTTTGTTAAGAGAAACTCTTATCAATCTCTTGGTAGAAACTTGTCAAGTAATCATGTTGCTTCTACAGAACCACAAAACTATGTTCTCTCTCATTCTGGTTCCAGTTCTAGCTCTGGAAACCGCACCTCATGCATGCCCTTCACTACTGAGAAACTAAATCATTTGATAAGAATGTTGAGTGAAAATTCTTTGTCCAAGCCTGTCCAAGCTAATATGGAGGTACTTTCTTTAATTTTAACACTCTTTTCACTCTAACTTTGAGAAATTCTTTTATGCTAATCAAACCAAAGCCAAATCTAGTTTTTATCAAGCCTTTTAGTTGGATTATTGATTCTGGTACTACCCAGCATATGAAATGTTGTGAAAAGTTGTTATTTGATGTTGTTGATGTTTCTAGTCTTGGAATGACTGTTGGCCATCCCAATGGGACTCAGGCCAAAGTCCTAAAATTTAGAAATCTTAGGCTTTCTAATATATAACTTTGTATGATGGTGTGCTTGTTGTTCCAGATTACTGTGTTAGCTTATTATCTGTCCATAATCTGGCTAGGGATAATAAATTCTTTATTGGTTTTGATGAGGATAATTGTTACATTCAGGACTTGAGAACAAGAATGACTGTGGGGATTGGTAGACAGTGTGATGGGTTGTACTTGTTTGATGAATGTGAAAATGGTAAGAATATTGTGTCTTGTTTATACTATCTTTACTTGCAATATCTCTAAGCATACTTGGCACTCTAGACTTGGTCACCCAGCAGACCAAGTGCTCACTGTTTTAAAAGATAGACTTTGAAAAATAACTCTCAAATTCCTTTTTTGTGAAACTGGTCATAAATCTAAACAGACAAGGGAACCAATTCCCTTTAAGTGAGCATAAAAGCTGTTTGGGTGATCTTGTGCACCTTGATCTTTGGGGACCCTATAGGGTTCAAAGTAAGGAAGGCTTTAAGTACTTCCTTTTACTATTGTGGATGATTTCTCAAGGGCTGTTTGGGTGTTCTTTAAAAAAAGGATGAAACCTTTGACAATTTGTTAACTTTTATAATCTGTACAAACTCAGTTTAAAAAAATGTTAAAGTGTTTAGAAGTGATAATGGAAGTGAGTTTGTCAAATAATGATGATTTTAAACAACATGGAATTATCCATCAGACCTCTTGTGTGCATACACCTCAACAAAATGGTGTTGTTGAGAGGAAACATAGGCACTTGCTAAATGTAGCAAGGGCTCTTATGTTTCAAGGGGGGTTACCTCTTAACATGTGGAATGAATGTGTGCTAACTGCTACCTATTTGATTAACAGGTTACCTTCTTTTGTTCTTTCTGGAAAAGTCTCCTTATGAACTTTTTAAAAACTCTCCTAATCTGTCCCATTTAAGAGTTTTTGGATGTTTATGTTTTGCCACTGTTTTAAATAATTGATAAATTCAGTAGTAGGTCTGAAAAATGTGTCCTTATTGGCTATGCTGATGCCAAGAAAGGATACAAACTTTACAGTCTTGATAATAAAACCATCCTTTATTCAAGGGATGTTGTTTTCTATGAAAACATCTTTCCTTTTAAAATAAGAAATCAAAATAAAGTTTGTCTGAAAGATGATACTTCATCTTAATTTCTTTGATAAAATGCTTTTGAAAATAAATATCCACCCAAGTCCCAATGATGAAGGAGAGACTAATGAGTGATGGCAGAGAACTTCTACTCGCAGTCCTATTATTTGTAACACCCGTGAATTTTGACCGTTGACTTTTGTGTAATTTGACTAACAAACTTATTGAATGAAGTAATTTGGGCCCATTTATGATTTTATGACTAAGTGGTATGTTAGTCGAGTCGTTAATTTGTTGTTTGGCGTTTAGTAGTGTAATCGATTGTTTTATGGCTTGTGGGAGAAACGGGTCGGCCCGTGGGTAGTCCATGACCCACCAGCCCTAATGACCCATTCCCCCCCCCCCTTATCCTTTCCTTCCTTCTTTCTTCTCATTCTATCTATCTCTTCATTTCTCTCTTCTCTCAAAAACTAGCAAAAGAACCAATTTAATCTCTTCACCAATTCTTGCATCAAACTAGTAGTGGGTCGATTGTAACACAAGAATCTTAGCCATCTTAACCTCGTTTGCTTCATATCGAAGAATCAAGTCAAGTTCTTACCATTTTATCCATTTGACCTAATTTCGGGTTCTAGCTCAAGGAGACGTTTTGGGTAAGTCAAATTCATCCCATTTACTTCTATTTATACTTGTTCTAATGTTTCTAGTCGTTTTTATGGGATTTCAAGACATGTTCATGGTAAAAATGGAAATTAAGGTTAGGGTTAGGGTTTGAATGATTCATGAGTGATTTTGATGTTTTGGTCGAAATTGTGGGTTGGGTTATGTGTATTTATGGTCATTGATGTTTAGTTATGCTTCAAAATGGGTTACAAATCGTTTTGGGGTGGTTTGGGTTGAAATTGGGGGTTTTGGGTCGTTTTTGCTGCACTTGCAGCTGCTGGTTCTGATTCTGCAGGTTGTCCCACTGCGGCGCAGTGGGAGGGCATAGTCCCCACTGCGGCGCAGTGGGCATGGTTTTGGCTCACTGCGGCGCAGTGCTTTGTTTCTGGTCCTGGTCCAGTTTAGCCACTGCGGCGCAGTGGGCATGGTTTTGGCTCACTGCGGCGCAGTGCTTTGTTTCTGGTCCTGGTCCAGTTTAGCCACTGCGGCGCAGTGGGCATAGTTCTGCTCCACTGCGGCGCAGTGGATAGTCACTGTGATTTTATGTGTGTCGATTTTCAAATTGTTGAGGTTGTATAATTGACATTCCAGTATATTGATGTATAATTATAGGTTGTGGAGGTGTGGACCCTATTACTCGTTTGTAATCTTTTACTAACTTCTTTGCCGATCAAGGTGAGTTTCGTATCTCCCTACCCGCTTGGGATTCGGGCTGAAAAGTGTAAACCTGGCGTGTTTACTTGTATTTATTGATGTATTGTTTGTTTGACTTGATTGTTGGATTGATGTGACGTATCTTTTTGTTTGATTGACTTGGGTTGTGTTTTCGTTAAGTATTACTTATACATTAGGATAGACGTACATACATGGAAGTCGGTTATGCCTTCCTTTGGGTTTTAGATGTGGTGGGAAGGCTGCGGGTGACCCTATACATAAGCATCTGGGACTTGAAGAAAGTAGAATCCTCTGAAGTATATGTACGTATAGTTGGTTTATATTGTGATTAGTGGCTCATGTTTTGTTGATTATTGATCGTTGGCTTTTGGTTATCATACATTGATTTCTGGGTTATGTTTGAGGAATATTGATTGTTGGCACAGGTTATCGTATATTGGTTTATATTGTGATTAGTGGCTCATGTTTTGTTGATTATTGATCGTTGGCTTTTGGTTATCATACATTGATTTCTGGGTTATGTTTGAGGAATATTGATTGTTGGCACAGGTTATCGTATATTGGTTGTTGGTTTATGAAGTATGCATTTACATTTGTTTGTAAGCATTGCATACATTATTGTTGGACCCTCGGCAGGGGATTGCCGGCATCCTGGTGCATAGATGTATGCACCCATTTTGGATGTAGACCTGACCCCGAGTATATAGACATATATATCTCGATGTTTTTGAGATACAGCCTTGTCCATTGCGATGGCAGAAGGGTATCGTTGCATACGTGATTGAAGGTCACGCTTGGGATAGGCATATTTGCTTATTCATACATTTGGCACTTGCATTGATACATACATCATTTGTGCATCCTCATTACACTCTCATTTCTTTTGTGTAATTTGACTAACAAACTTATTGAATGAAGTAATTTGGGCCCATTTATGATTTTATGACTAAGTGGTATGTTAGTCGAGTCGTTAATTTGTTGTTTGGCGTTTAGTAGTGTAATCGATTGTTTTATGGCTTGTGGGAGAAACGGGTCGGCCCGTGGGTAGTCCATGACCCACCAGCCCTAATGACCCATTTCCCCCCCCCCCTTATCCTTTCCTTCCTTCTTTCTTCTCATTCTATCTATCTCTTCATTTCTCTCTTCTCTCAAAAACTAGCAAAAGAACCAATTTAATCTCTTCACCAATTCTTGCATCAAACTAGTAGTGGGTCGATTGTAACACAAGAATCTTAGCCATCTTAACCTCGTTTGCTTCATATCGAAGAATCAAGTCAAGTTCTTACCATTTTATCCATTTGACCTAATTTCGGGTTCTAGCTCAAGGAGACGTTTTGGGTAAGTCAAATTCATCCCATTTACTTCTATTTATACTTGTTCTAATGTTTCTAGTCGTTTTTATGGGATTTCAAGACATGTTCATGGTAAAAATGGAAATTAGGGTTAGGGTTAGGGTTAGGGTTTGAATGATTCATGAGTGATTTTGATGTTTTGGTCGAAATTGTGGGTTGGGTTATGTGTATTTATGGTCATTGATGTTTAGTTATGCTTCAAAATGGGTTACAAATCGTTTTGGGGTGGTTTGGGTTGAAATTGGGGGTTTTGGGTCGTTTTTGCTGCACTTGCAGCTGCTGGTTCTGATTCTGCAGGTTGTCCCACTGCGGCGCAGTGGGAGGGCATAGTCCCCACTGCGGCGCAGTGGGCATGGTTTTGGCTCACTGCGGCGCAGTGCTTTGTTTCTGGTCCTGGTCCAGTTTAGCCACTGCGGCGCAGTGGGCATAGTTTTGGCTCACTGCGGCGCAGTGCTTTGTTTCTGGTCCTGGTCCAGTTTAGCCACTGCGGCGCAGTGGGCATAGTTCTGCTCCACTGCGGCGCAGTGGATAGTCACTGTGATTTTATGTGTGTCGATTTTCAAATTGTTGAGGTTGTATAATTGACATTCCAGTATATTGATGTATAATTATAGGTTGTGGAGGTGTGGACCCTATTACTCGTTTGTAATCTTTTACTAACTTCTTTGCCGATCAAGGTGAGTTTCGTATCTCCCTACCCGCTTGGGATTCGGGCTGAAAAGTGTAAACCTGGCGTGTTTACTTGTATTTATTGATGTATTGTTTGTTTGACTTGATTGTTGGATTGATGTGACGTATCTTTTTGTTTGATTGACTTGGGTTGTGTTTTCGTTAAGTATTACTTATACATTAGGATAGACGTACATACATGGAAGTCGGTTATGCCTTCCTTTGGGTTTTAGATGTGGTGGGAAGGCTGCGGGTGACCCTATACATAAGCATCTGGGACTTGAAGAAAGTAGAATCCTCTGAAGTATATGTACGTATAGTTGGTTTATATTGTGATTAGTGGCTCATGTTTTGTTGATTATTGATCGTTGGCTTTTGGTTATCATACATTGATTTCTGGGTTATGTTTGAGGAATATTGATTGTTGGCACAGGTTATCGTATATTGGTTGTTGGTTTATGAAGTATGCATTTACATTTGTTTGTAAGCATTGCATACATTATTGTTGGACCCTCGGCAGGGGATTGCCGGCATCCTGGTGCATAGATGTATGCACCCATTTTGGATGTAGACCTGACCCCGAGTATATAGACATATATATCTCGATGTTTTTGAGATACAGCCTTGTCCATTGCGATGGCAGAAGGGTATCGTTGCATACGTGATTGAAGGTCACGCTTGGGATAGGCATATTTGCTTATTCATACATTTGGCACTTGCATTGATACATACATCATTTGTGCATCCTCATTACACTCTCATTTCTTTTGTGTAATCTTGTTGTTGGGCGATATTGTGTTGCTTAGAGGCTCGCTGTAAGTCATGTCTAGCCTCTATTCTTATATTGTGATTATTGATGTTGGTTCGTTACGAACCATTACTACGAACTCACCAACCTTGTGTTGACTATGCTTAGTACACTTTTCAGGAAATCAGGTACTCCCAGGACGTGGAGTTTAGTTGCTTGCTTGCTGTCTAACCCGGACTTGGACCTCATGGATCAAGGATTCATTGGCCTCCCTTTTGCATCATACTTAGGATCGTTTGCCATCTTGGATGTTGTTTTGTTAACTTCGATGGCTACTTGCTCCTGTTGTATATTGTTACTTGTTTTCATTGTGTTTTGGATTCACTGAATCTTAATTTGCACTTAGTTGTTCTATTGTAATTCCACCTGGTGCTGTATGATTTCCGTGATATTCCGAGCCTCGGCTTAGGGTGTTACAGAATGGTGGCCCATGCGTGGTCGTAGAGAATTAGGCGGTTTGACCTAGACTACGGCTTAAGTTAAAACTCTTCATATAGCATGCATGGTTAGGAAATTCGTGTGCAATATGAATTTTGTGAATCCCCGTGTGAGTTCGTAGTTAAGACCATTTGTGTGATAGCTTGAATTCAACGTGATGAATATGGTTACTATGATTTGTTGTTGTTATTTGTTGAAGCTAATGTGACGAGTTAGGGCAAAATGAAGGGATGCCATTAACTTAGTATAATATTGTGGCAACCCTAAAAGAACCCGATCAACTCTTTTATGGTTACCCGATACTATAGCAAGTTCATGACATCGTGGATTGCGCACGTGTGGCTTAAAGTATAATAAGGAACCGATATGCTTAATGGAAGTTGATTGGGTGGAAGGTTAGCCGTTGGTACACCTTGTATACATACCCGGTTGATAACTAGAGAGCATATCGAATTCGGATTATACTTTGAATCATTCGTGTTAGTTGTTTAATTACATGATGAAATGAACATGAGTACTTAATTTAATGATAAAATATGGCAATAAATGCAACGTGATGATATGATATGTAAACCCCCTTACGATTTTAACACTGTTGCCTTAGCATAATGTTATGAAATGAGTATGTGGTATCGGTATGAGGGCATGACTACTTGTGTGACTAACATGCGAGCATTTGAGACTAACTCTCGGGTCAACGTGTCACTTGTTTTATAGAAATGGAAAGACCAAGAAGGGTCCGAACAAACTATAGGGCTGAAGAAGAAGAGCCTCAACCGGAAGCTCAACCGGAAGTACAGGGAGGTAGAGGCCGTGGTAGAGGCCGTGGTAGAGGCCGTGGTAGAGGCCGTGGTAGAGGCCGTGGTAGAGGCCGTGGTAGAGGCCGTGGTAGGGGTCGTGGTGGAGCTCCTGAGCCAAACTTGGCTGAGGTAATCGCTCAAACGGTTGCCGGTATCATGCCAACCATCATTGCTCAAGTCACGGCGAGTCTTGGGCAAAATAATGGACCTCAAAACAATGAAGTCCCAGAAAACTTAAACAATGAAAATGATCAACCTCAAGCCGAAGAATATGAGGAGGAGGAACCAATGGGAGTTAATATCGGGATGCCCATGAATAACCAATATGGTGGATACCGTCAAGGGTGTATCTTTAAGGATTTTAAGAGTTGTGGGGCACCGGAGTTTGATGGGAAAGGTGGTCCCACGGAATGTATAAGATGGTTTGAGGCAATAGAAGCAGTGATTGAAAGGAGTCATTGCACCTACGATGACCGGATTTCCTATGCATCCGGCATGTTTAGGCATGACGCCTTGAGTTGGTGGAACCAGGAAATAACTCTAGGGCGGACTCAGAATTTGGAGTGGATTGACTTCAAAGACAAAGTGAAAGCCAAGTTTTGTCCTCCGTACGAGCTACAGAATTTAACCATAGAATTTGCAAACCTCAATATGGAAGGAGCCGATTACAAGGGCTATGTGAGACGATTCCAAGAGTTGTCTACTCTCATTCCTCACTTGGTGGGTACCGAGCCACAAGCCATCCAAAAATTTGTATTGGGCTTGAACCCTCAAGTCCGATCTTATGTTAACTCAAACATGCCTACTTCCTTGGCTAATGCGGTCAACCAAGCCGGGAGTGTGACTGAAGATTTATTGAGGAGTGGTGTTTTGAGCAAATCCTCATCAAACAAGAGGAAAGAAGTGGGTGAGTCAAGTGGGGTAAAGAAAGCGGGAAGGTTTGATCCCAAGAATGCTTATAGGGGTAGGGTGATGGCGGCGGTAGAACCGGCTAGGAGGCCTTATACCGGGCCTCATCCTTTCTGTGGGAGGTGCAACAGGCACCATCCCGCCACCACTCCATGTGGAGCATGCTACAATTGCCACCAAGTTGGGCACGCATCCAAGAACTGTAGGGCTCCAAGAACGGGCCCAATGAATGCGGCTCCTATTCGGGCCGTTCCTCCTCAAGGTAACCAAAGAAGGGGCGAGTGTTTTGAATGTGGTAGCCGTGACCACTATCGTAATAATTGTCCTCGATGGGTGGGACAACAAGTCCAAGTAGCCGTCCACCCCAATCAACTCCAAATGGTTGGGCCTAATCAAAACCGGGGGCAACAAGGCCACCAAGTGCAACCACGCGGCCGAGCCTTTGCGGCCAATGTAAATGAAGCCCGCAATGATCCCAACGTTGTAGCAGGTACTTTTCTCCTTAATGGTCTCTATGCCACCGTTTTATTTGATTCCGGGGCCGATTATAGCCTCGTGTCTACTAACTTTGTGCCTTTGATTGATGTGCATCCTTGTGCTCTAAACTATGTGCTTGACATTGAAATGGTAAACGGGTCACTAACTAGAATTAGTCAAATACTTCGAGAATGTGTCTTGACTTTGGAAGATGTCGACTTCTTCATTGACCTTATGCCACTTGACATTGGTAGTTTTGATATTATAGTGGGTATGGATTGGTTGACGGCGGTGAATGCAACCATTGATTGTGGTGAAAGAGTTGTTAAAATACCTTTGGCTAACGGTAAAATTCTTAGGGTTCAAGGTGAAACCTCCGATTCTTCAACTTCTAAAGTCTTTAGTGCTACCATCTCAAAGGTAGAATTGAAGACCGTCCCTATCGTTTGTGATTTCCCCGATGTTTTTCCGGACGACTTACCGGGGTTACCTCCGCCCCGTGAACTTGATTTTCGTATCAATCTTATTCCCGAAGCCGCGCCCATAGCAAAAGCTCCTTATAGACTAGCCTTAACTGAAATGCAGGAGCTACAAACCCAACTCAAGGAACTCCAAGAGAAGGGTTTCATTCGCCCTAGTCAATCTCCTTGGGGTGCTCCTGTTCTCTTCGTCAAAAAGAAAGACGGATCCTTCCGAATGTGTATTGATTATCGGGAATTGAACAAGCTCACCGTGAAGAACCGATATCCTCTCCCTAGAATTGATGACTTGTTTGATCAACTTCAAGGAGCTAAGCACTTCTCAAAAAGAAAGACGGATCCTTCCGAATGTGTATTGATTATCGGGAATTGAACAAGCTCACCGTGAAGAACCGATATCCTCTCCCTAGAATTGATGACTTGTTTGATCAACTTCAAGGAGCTAAGCACTTCTCAAAAATCGATCTTCGCTCGGGTTATCATCAACTCCGGGTACATGAAGATGACATCCCCAAAACGGCTTTCCGCACAAGGTATGGCCATTTTGAATTCACCGTAATGCCATTTGGGTTGACCAATGCACCGGCGGTGTTCATGGACTTGATGAACCGGGTGTGTCAACCATATTTAGACAAGTCCGTTATTGTGTTCATTGATGACATACTTGTATACTCGAAGACAAAGGAGGAGCATGTTAAGCACTTGCGCGAAGTGCTTGAATTACTAAGGAAGGAGAAGTTGTACGCGAAATTTTCCAAGTGTGAGTTTTGGTTGGAAGAGGTCCACTTCCTTGGTCACGTAGTGAGCAAGGATGGTATTCATGTGGACCCAAGCAAGATTGAAGCAGTCAAGAATTGGAGAAGACCCGAAACGCCATCCGAGATCCGCCAATTCCTTGGATTGGCGGGTTACTATAGAAGGTTTATTGAAAATTTCTCCCGTATCGCACAACCACTCACCCTCTTGACTCAAAAAGATAGAAACTTCGAATGGGGCGAAAGACAAGAGAACGCCTTCCAAACCCTTAAGGATATGCTATGTGATGCTCCTATTTTGACATTACCGGATGGGATAGAAGATTTTGTGGTTTATTGTGATGCTTCGGGGCAAGGGTTGGGTTGCGTTCTTATGCAAAGGGGTAAAGTCATTGCTTATGCCTCTCGTCAATTGAAGGTGCATGAGAAGAACTACCCGACACATGATTTGGAATTGGGAGCGGTTGTGTTTGCCTTGAAGTGTTGGAGACATTACCTCTATGGCACCAAATGTGTGATTTATACCGATCACAAAAGTCTTCAACACATCTTTACTCAAAGCGAATTGAATATGAGGCAAAGGCGTTGGTTAGAACTATTTAGTGATTATGATTGTGACATCCGTTATCACCCGGGCAAAGCAAATGTAGTAGCCGATGCCTTGAGCCGAAAAGAGAGAGTGAAGCCAAGACGGGCTAGAGTTATGAGCCTCACGGTAGGGCCAAGTGTTCGTGATCGGATTATTGAAGCCCAAATCCAAGCCACCCTACCGGAAAACTTTGGAAACGAAAACCTAGATGGCATGGAGCAACTTTTGACCGAAAGAATGATAACGGGCTTTACATGGTGGAAAGACTTTGGATTCCTATATTCGGCGATTTAAGAACGCTTATTATGAATGAAGCCCACCTATCACCTTATTCGGTCCATCCCGGGTCGGATAAGATGTATTTTGACTTGAAGGAATTGTATTGGTGGCCGGGCATGAAGCGTGATGTGGCTAAGTATGTGAGTGAGTGCCTTACTTGCTTACAAGTTAAGGCCGATCACAAGAAGCCACCCGGATTGTTGGTACAACCGGTGATGCCCGAATGGAAGTGGGAGCATATTTCAATGGACTTCATTACTAAACTACCGAAGACAAGAAGCGGCCGTGACACGATTTGGGTGATAGTAGATCGGTTAACGAAATCGGCTCACTTTTTAGCCATTCGTGAAACCGATAAATTTGACACTTTAGCTCGTTTGTACATCAAGGAAGTAATATCTAAGCATGGAGTGCCGATTTCTATCATTTCGGATAGAGATGCCCGTTTCAAATCGAAATTTTGGGAAGCCTTTCAAAAAGCCATGGGTACCCGACTTGACATGAGCACGGCGTTTCACCCTCAAACGGATGGGCAAACCGAGAGAACCATTCAAACACTCGAAGATATGTTGAGGGCGTGTGCAATTGATTTTGGTGGAAGTTGGGAAGACCATTTGCCGTTAGTTGAGTTTTCATACAACAATAGCTACCACGCTACTATTCAAATGGCACCCTTTAAGGCCTTGTATGGTAGGGTGTGCCGTTCTCCTTTAGCTTGGGCGGAAATTGGAGAGAGTCAACTTATCGGGCCGGAAATTGTGATTGAAACTACCAAGGTAATATCTCAAATTAAGGAGAAGTTGCAATTGGCCCGTGAACGTCAAAAGAAGTATGCCGATGTGAGACGAAGACCGTTGGAGTTTGAAGTTGGTGAATTTGTACTTTTGAAAGTGTCGCCTTGGAAAGGCGTCGTACGATTCGTGAAGCGGGGAAAACTTGCACCAAGGTATGTTGGTCCTTTCAAGATTCTTGAACGGGTTGGGAAAGTTGCTTATCGGCTAGAATTGCCCCAAGAGCTTAGTGGTGTGCATGATGTGTTCCATATTTGTAACTTACGCAAGTGTTTGGCGGATCCTACACATCATGTGCCTATGGACGAAATTAGGGTTGATTCAAACTTGAACTTTGTTGAAGAGCCGGTAGAGATCATGGACCGTCAAGAAAAGAAGCTCAAGAAGAAGCGCTACACCATTGTGAAAGTAAGATGGAATGCTAGACGTGGAGCCGAGTTCACTTGGGAGAGAGAAGACCATATGAAGTCCAAGTATCCGCATTTATTTGTTAATTAGGGTTTTGTTGAATTTCGGGACGAAATTCTTTTAACGGGGGAATAATGTAACACCCGTGAATTTTGACCGTTGACTTTTGTGTAATTTGACTAACAAACTTATTGAATGAAGTAATTTGGGCCCATTTATGATTTTATGACTAAGTGGTATGTTAGTCGAGTCGTTAATTTGTTGTTTGGCGTTTAGTAGTGTAATCGATTGTTTTATGGCTTGTGGGAGAAACGGGTCGGCCCGTGGGTAGTCCATGACCCACCAGCCCTAATGACCCATTTCCCCCCCCCCCTTATCCTTTCCTTCCTTCTTTCTTCTCATTCTATCTATCTCTTCATTTCTCTCTTCTCTCAAAAACTAGCAAAAGAACCAATTTAATCTCTTCACCAATTCTTGCATCAAACTAGTAGTGGGTCGATTGTAACACAAGAATCTTAGCCATCTTAACCTCGTTTGCTTCATATCGAAGAATCAAGTCAAGTTCTTACCATTTTATCCATTTGACCTAATTTCGGGTTCTAGCTCAAGGAGACGTTTTGGGTAAGTCAAATTCATCCCATTTACTTCTATTTATACTTGTTCTAATGTTTCTAGTCGTTTTTATGGGATTTCAAGACATGTTCATGGTAAAAATGGAAATTAGGGTTAGGGTTAGGGTTTGAATGATTCATGAGTGATTTTGATGTTTTGGTCGAAATTGTGGGTTGGGTTATGTGTATTTATGGTCATTGATGTTTAGTTATGCTTCAAAATGGGTTACAAATCGTTTTGGGGTGGTTTGGGTTGAAATTGGGGGTTTTGGGTCGTTTTTGCTGCACTTGCAGCTGCTGGTTCTCTGCCACTGCGGCGCAGTGGTGTTTGTCCCACTGCGGCGCAGTGGGAGGGCATAGTCCCCACTGCGGCGCAGTGGATTCTCTCGGCCATTCTTACTCCTTAGCCCACTGCGGCGCAGTGGGCATGGTTTTGGCTCACTGCGGCGCAGTGCTTTGTTTCTGGTCCTGGTCCAGTTTAGCCACTGCGGCGCAGTGGGCATAGTTCTGCTCCACTGCGGCGCAGTGGATAGTCACTGTGATTTTATGTGTGTCGATTTTCAAATTGTTGAGGTTGTATAATTGACATTCCAGTATATTGATGTATAATTATAGGTTGTGGAGGTGTGGACCCTATTACTCGTTTGTAATCTTTTACTAACTTCTTTGCCGATCAAGGTGAGTTTCGTATCTCCCTACCCGCTTGGGATTCGGGCTGAAAAGTGTAAACCTGGCGTGTTTACTTGTATTTATTGATGTATTGTTTGTTTGACTTGATTGTTGGATTGATGTGACGTATCTTTTCGTTTGATTGACTTGGGTTGTGTTTTCGTTAAGTATTACTTAAACATTAGGATAGACGTACATACATGGAAGTCGGTTATGCCTTCCTTTGGGTTTTAGATGTGGTGGGAAGGCTGCGGGTGACCCTATACATAAGCATCTGGGACTTGAAGAAAGTAGAATCCTCTGAAGTATATGTACGTATAGTTGGTTTATATTGTGATTAGTGGCTCATGTTTTGTTGATTATTGATCGTTGGCTTTTGGTTATCATACATTGATTTCTGGGTTATGTTTGAGGAATATTGATTGTTGGCACAGGTTATCGTATATTGGTTGTTGGTTTATGAAGTATGCATTTACATTTGTTTGTAAGCATTGCATACATTATTGTTGGACCCTCGGCAGGGGATTGCCGGCATCTTGGTGCATAGATGTATGCACCCATTTTGGATGTAGACCTGACCCCGAGTATATAGACATATATATCTCGATGTTTTTGAGATACAGCCTTGTCCATTGCGATGGCAGAAGGGTATCGTTGCATACGTGATTGAAGGTCACGCTTGGGATAGGCATATTTGCTTATTCATACATTTGGCACTTGCATTGATACATACATCATTTGTGCATCCTCATTACACTCTCATTTCTTTTGTGTAATCTTGTTGTTGGACGATATTGTGTTGCTTAGAGGCTCGCTGTAAGTCATGTCTAGCCTCTATTCTTATATTGTGATTATTGATGTTGGTTCGTTACGAACCATTACTACGAACTCACCAACCTTGTGTTGACTATGCTTAGTACACTTTTCAGGAAATCAGGTACTCCCAGGACGTGGAGTTTAGTTGCTTGCTTGCTGTCTAACCCGGACTTGGACCTCATGGATCAAGGATTCATTGGCCTCCCTTTTGCATCATACTTAGGATCGTTTGCCATCTTGGATGTTGTTTTGTTAACTTCGATGGCTACTTGCTCCTGTTGTATATTGTTACTTGTTTTCATTGTGTTTTGGATTCACTGAATCTTAATTTGCACTTAGTTGTTCTATTGTAATTCCACCTGGTGCTGTATGATTTCCGTGATATTCCGAGCCTCGGCTTGGGGTGTTACAGAAGGATAGGCCTGTTCATCAAGCAGAACCAATAACAAAACAACATTTGATGATGCTTGCAATTCTGAGGGCAATTCTAGTCTTAATGCTCCTGTTTCTAATGAAACCAGTTCATGATGATGATACTTCCATCACCCTTAGAAGGTCAACTAGGGTTCCCAAGCCAAACAGAAAGTTCAGTACTTTGTTTTGGGCACTAAAACTAGACACAACATTGCTAACTTTGTTAATTATTCTAAGCTTAATATCTGAGAATGTGTTTTGTCAAACTTAAAACAATAACCCAACTTTTGAAGCTTGCAAAGACCCACTTTGGGTTGATGCAATGAATTCTGAAATGGAAGCTTTATAAAAATGACTTGGGATCTTAACTGAGCTTCCTCCCAATAGGGAACCCATTGGATGCAAATAGGTTTACAAGGTTAAATACAAATCCAATGGTGACATTGATAGATATAAGGCTAGGTTAGTTGCCAAGGGCTACAGTCAAAAGGCTGGTGTTGACTTTGATGAAACATTCTCTCCTGTAGTTAAAATGGTTACCATTAGGTGTTTATTACTCTTGCTATTCAAAATGATTGGAATTTATATCAACTTTATATAAACAATGCTTTTTATGGAAAAATTGTTGAAGATGTGTACATGACACCACCTCCTGGATATTTCTCTCCTTCTGACCTAGGGTATGCAAACTTGTGAAATCCTTGTATGGGCTCAAACAAGCCCCTAGGAAATGGAATGAAAAGTTACATGTGCCTTAATTGAAATGGGTTTGTCAAAGTAAAAATGACTACTCTCTTTATATTAAATCTTGAATGGTGTGTTTGTTGCTCTTCTTGTCTATGTTGATGATATATTATAACTGGAAATTGTATAATGAAATAAATAAGTGTAAGGAATTTCTTGGAAAGAATTTTTCCATAAAGGATCTTGTAAATTGAGTATTTCTTGGAATAGAGGTAATTGAAAATGAGAATGGTTTGTGTTTGAATCAAAGAAAATACTGCTTAGATTTATTTCTGATTTTGGGTTGCTTGGATGCAAGCCATCAAATACTCCTATTGATTCCAATTTTATCTTCTCTCCTAATGATGATTCTAATGACAAATCTGATACTCCTCTTGTTAACATTACTGAATATCAAAAGCTTGTGGCTAAGTTAATTTATCTTACTATAACAAGACCAGATATTGCCTTTGCGGTAAATTGTTTAAGTCAATATATGCATGCTCCTATCATCTCATCTTAAACTTGCTTTAAGGGTCTAGGTATCTAAAGGATCTCCAGGTAAGGGTATACTGTAAAGGTAATTCTGAATCTCTCCTTAAAGCTTATGTGACTCTGATTGGGCCAAGAAGGTGAATGCCAGGAAAAGTATCACTGGATACATTCTTTTCCTTGGTGGCTCACCAATCTCTTGGAAAAGTAAGAAACAAGCCACCATTTCTAGATCCTCTGCTGAGGCAGAATTTAGAGCTCTTGCAGCCATTACTTGTGAAATTATTTGGGTTAAAAATTTTGAATGAATTTGGTATTAGGCAGCAAGATCCTGTTCCAATTCACTGTGATAGTAAAGCTGCAATTCAGATTGCTGCAAACCCTGTTTTCCATGAGAAAACCAAACACTTTGAAATTGATCTCTTTTTTGTTAGAGAAAAAATTGGATATGGGAGTGATAGAAGCTGTGAAAATCCAATCTGAAAACAATCTTGCAGATCTGTTTACAAAAGGGCTTACATTGATACAACATAACAAATTTTGTAAGGAACTTGGACTGTATGACCTCTTCCACAATTAATTTGTGGGAGGGTGTTAAAATATGCAACTTAATTGTTTCTAACTTAAAATGTTGATTATTGTAGGATCCTTGGTGTTTCTTATAAGGAAGCTAGGGACTTGAAGTGTACAAGACTAAAAGATGAAGACTTTGCATTTTACTAGTAGAAGGATGCTTTTATTAATAAAGAAAGTGCATGGACCAGATATGTAATATTTTATCTAGGGTTTGTCAATGTGCAGTGTATATATACTAAACTGTTGCAGCTGCTGCTCTCTCACCTCTCAAGCAGCTTTTCTTACCGTTATTAGTATTTTTCGTGTAATAATATTAAACATGTAATCGTTTATAATCTTTATCAATCGAATGACTTCTTTTGTGCATAATCTGCTTGTTGAGTGTCAAAATTTGTTCTTTAACTTCTGTTTTCTTCAAACATGAACGAAGGTATTATTTATATTAACTATTCCAAAACAAGTAATTGGTCAGATAACATGCAAACAACCTTACCAAAAGCGCACACTTTTTATTTATCATTTTGAATGGAAAAATAGTGCACTATAAACATTGATCTGAATCCAAAGCATATAGAAGAACAAATGGAGGACTTCCCAATCCTAATTTGACCTATTTAATATTAGAACACATAACCTATTTAATATTACAACACATAACCTGCACACTAAATACAAAGTGGAAAAAAATCACCATCTTTCCTAAAAAAGACAATGGGGGCTTTACATCTTGTCACCATTAGCAAGTTAGCACCTAGAGGTCTAACTTATACCGCCAGTTTATGAAGTTTTGTTATATTAGTTATATATACATAAGCAAACCAGCTGTAGTACTGTAATATAAATCAAATTAGAGATATGAAGAATATTGAAAATAGAGTAGATCGCTAAGGATCCTACCAAGCACTACTCCAATATACACAAAGAACCAATCCTTAATTACCTAACAAGCAATAACTGCATAAACCGAAGTAGGATCAAAACCTGAATCAGAAATGAAAAGGCCAAACCATACATGGGTGTAAAGAAACATTAACACAAGTTTATAGTTAGTTTAGAAAGTACGTACTCTTTCGGGAATTTCTGGGCGCTGCAATCATAAGAAGCTCGCATTCAAAACATCTATAAGATGAGAAATAATAAACAAAATCTGAGTCATCTTCTAGCAATAGATAAAAGCCTAGATAAGTTTTACCATATAACACCAAAATCAAGTCACGAAAAGGAATCGGGAAAAAGAAGTTCGCTATAAGCATCATTTAGCTAGTTGTTCAAAAACACACATGCGAGATCAAATATCGAAAGAAAGATCAAACAACGACCATTACTGAAGTACCAAAGATCGGCATGCACATCTTGCGGCTATATGACTTGTGTAATTTTCTGAATCCTCAGCTCTCTATGGGCCTGAATAAGAATAGAGAAAACAAAATAAGTCACATAAGGAACAAAACTAAAAATACACATGATTTCGCTCAAGTTTATCGCTGAGGAATAAACATACACCCACAATAAAGAAAACTGCAGACTGCATGCAGATTCATATGTTCAACAGATACGAGAGACGATCTTAAATTCAATTTAACAGTTTAGCATTCAAAGACAGTGTTCAAGTAAATAAGCACAATGTTGGATATTTTAGTGTAATTGGATTAACTTGTTTGATCGGTAATGTCATAATAATATATCATATAGGATTGGAGGTGCGGAGTGCACGCCTATTTGAATTTATTAGGACCTAGGGGGGTCCGGGGGCAGCGCCCCTGGGAGCGGGGTCCAAGGGGCAGAGCCCCTAGCTGGGGTCGAACTTGAGGGACCAAAAGTGGCAATTCGAAATCCCTTATGATTAACTGCCGTTTAGGCAGTTATGGGCCAACATAATCATAAAATATATCCCGTAACACAACTCTGATCATTCTTTTTCTTCTTTCTCTCTGGTTCTTTTCTCTCAAACACATACACACAGAAAATTCTTAATCTTTGATTGTATCCGATTGAATAGTTTGGGTGAACCGCCAAATTGATTCAATCTGAAAGCGATTACGTGCCTTCAAAGATTGATTGTATCCGGTTATCTGTTCGTTATTTGCGAAATTCCCCAACAATAAACATGAAAAATAATTGGCATTGAATGAAACAGGTAGACAACTGATCAAAGAAAAGACATGCCAAAACTTTGCAGACTGAACAACATGTAAGCAGCAAAAGAAGTAATTAAATGGTAGGAAGTTATTATAAGGAGTTATGTTCGTCACATAGTTCAAAAGCACAACCCATGAAAGCAATCCACAAGATAACCGGCCTTATACCCTAAAAGGTAGACAGGTCCAAAAAACTCTCCAGAAATCTGAAGATTAAGGGTTCATGTACAATCACAACGTCTGTGAATGGGGATGCTTAAGAGGTCCACCACTCGAATTCCTATTACAAAACACCATCGTGCTTCATTCCCAAATCAGTAGATTGGTCAAAACAACATCCAAACGCTGATCACATTCAAAGCTTGACATAGATGGGGATTTTACAAAGTTATTGGTCCCCTGAAATTTCTATTAAGGAAAAAAAAAAAGTCCTAAATCATAGTCGACATAACCCAAATGGGAGAATGGTAAAACTGCCACTAACTAATCTCATGGAACTATGAGGAATCTGATGGTAAACAATACAATGGGGTTTCTTTTTTTTGAAACCCAAAAGAATGTGTTAGTCAAGAATATAATAAAACTGCGAGTGATAGCAAAAAAAGAAAATAACAAGCAACTCTTGCCAACCAAACAATAATGTTGTAAATCGAAGTTGGCTTATTACCACCCGTAGCAGAAATGATCCATTGGGCAAAAGAAGCAACAAACTCTGACAGCAGACTGGTTACACAGACAATGTACCACTTATGGAGCGTGGCAGAGGGAAAACCAAGTGGAGCTACCTGCCATCTAATCTGTGCCAAACATAGTAAACCAGGGAGTGTTACGTAAATATTGGCTGGAAATGTGGGCATGATGCTTAAGGCTTTTTCACCAATAGAGCTTCCAACTGCTCTATTGAAGATAGTTTGAACATTGGTTTGTTCTGCTTCTGCTGGTCCAGCTTCCAGGTCATCATCTTCTTCTACTACAACAGTTTCTTCTTGAATCCCAAATGCTTCGCCGACAAGTGCATCTCGCAACTTAGAAAATACGGAGACTATGCGGAGGTGTTGTTGTTGTAAGAACGAGGAGGAGTTGGTGGCGCCGTTGGTTTCTGCTGCCTTCATCGTCACCTATGCCTGGTGGCTAAGGACTTTGAGGGATGTTTTCTTGAAAAGAAATGCTACTGTAATTTATGTACTACAGTATAAAATATATTTTTAGACCAACCTACATATTTATAGTTGAGGGAAAGAGTAGGTGACTCGAAAATACTATATCTATAATCAATAATATAACTAAAAGAGGAGGTTAGGGGTACACTTGGCACCCCTAAAATCTCTTTTTAGGTCTAATACTCTCTCCTAATTACTTTAGAATTTATATTAATATTTGTAGAAAAAGTCTCATTAATTTACACTTTTTTTTTTCCATCAATAATTTACACTTTTTAGCCCTGAATACTTAATTTATATTTATTTTTAGCCATCAACTTGAGAAGATTTTAATCATTTAATTAATTAAAAAAATTTCAACATATGAAATATTGTCTACAAAAAACTATTTTAAAAGATGAAATACAATATATGTAATCAATGTAATTTTGACTTTTCTTGACTTTTTATCTTATAAATAAATATAGATTTACACATATAGATATCAATGTCGACAACATGACTAAAGATAAATATTAGCTTATAAGTAAACATTATAAAATATTATAAATTGATACCTATAGATGTCGTACATTGGTATGTCAATACAATTTTGATAATGTCGTCCAATTTAATAATATATTAGATTATATTTTTATAAATTATAAATATTAATAAATTTAATATTTAATATAAACACAATATGAACTCTAGATACCTATCCCAAACACAATAACAGATGACGATATACAACATCCTTATCCTAAACACAATAGGTTTCACATAACATGGGACGATCACTAAACAAAACACGATTTACAACAGAGGGTTACTTGAATACTAAATCCAAATCAATATAAACTCCATTCAAGATTCATTCTATCTCTCAATCAAAAAGGTATAAAATTTTCTCCCTTTTTTATATATTAGTTTTGCGTATTAATGTTTAAAGTTACAATTGTCACTCAAATCAAGAGTTTTAATTGTTATCAAAGAATATGAAAACAATCCTATTTGTTATCTATTTATCATATGACAAGTGATTGAAAATAAACCTATTCGTGTTATGGGCCCATATCATGAACAAAGACATATACTTGAATGTCAAGTACAAGATCACAAGTATGTTTATATTTTAATTCTTAATTATCTTTCATAATAATATCACATTGTAAATATATACTATAACTAAAAGAGGAGGTTGGGGGTACACTTGGCACCTCTTAAAGCTCTTTTTAAGCTTAAAGATCTTTCCTAATTACTCTAGAGCTCTCCTTTTTTTCTAGATTTTTTTATTTTTTATTTGCTAATTAAATAGATAATTATATTTAAAACTCTATCATAAATATTTTTCTATCAAAACAAATCTTTTTAGATTTTAAAGATATATAATATTCTTAAAGCTCTCCCAATAAATTATTATATATACAAGCTAAATTTTTATTAATTATCCTCATTCATATTATTCTTCTCCTTCCTATCTTTAATAAACAAATCAAGTTAAGTAAATTTCTCAACAAAAAACATACGGTTTTTTTTATATCACTTTAATTTTATTTTTGGTATTTTGTTCGTGTTTGTTTATTATTTGATATTTGTTATGTTATTGTTATTTTTCATTTCTTTTAATTTAGTTTGTTGTTAATTATAGTTTGATTATGGCTTCTTCTTCTACTACAAAAGGGTTTATTATTTTAAATTTGTTTTGTTCATGTTTTGTTATTTTTTACCTGTTTTGTTATTTATTATTTTGATATTTACCTTTGATATATATATTTTGAGACTATCCGTCCATCAGGTGACTCGAAAATACTTCTACATAAATAAGGGCAATCGTATAATTAGCCGTATTCGTACAACAAAGACATACATGATGTATAATGATAATCATGGTATTTCCTCTTGTTGAAAGGCACCTAACTCGGCCGGAGTCCGGAGTTAATATAATAGCTGGGGCAATCTTATAATTTGGTCGGCTGACATGTACAACAAAAACAAACATGATTTACAAGCTTTGATGCTTAGGCATTGAGGGGTAATATTGGTACTTTACATATTTTTAAGACGGATACAATAACAATAAACATAACGTACAAGCTTTTGTGCGAGGTGTAACATCCGTGAATTTTGACCCGTTGACTTTTTGTGTAATTTGACTAACAAACTTGTTGAATGAAATAATTGAGCCATTTGTGATTATATGACTATGTGGTATGTTAGTCGGGTCGTTAAATTGTGTAATCGTTTGTAGATTGGCTTATGGGAGAAACGGGTCGACCCATGGGTTGTCCATGACCCATGAGCCATCTAGTTACCCAACCTCCCCCCTTAGCCTTTCATTCTTACCTTTCTATCTATCTATACTTCCTTTTTCCTCTCAAGCAAAAGCAAACCCACCTCTAGATTTTCTTCATACTTGCAACCACTCGGTGTTTGGGACCTGGATTCACTTGGAAATCACTAACATCTTCATCATTCATATCATCATATCAAAGAATTAGAGTTCAAAGTCAAGAATCTCCATATATAGTCAAATTCGGATTTAAAGGCATTTGGGAGTTTTGGTAAGTTAAAACTACCTCATATCAGTCATTTTATGTTGATAAACATGTTTCTAGTAAAACCCAAACGTTTTGTGCCTTGAATCGAGTCAAAAATCGGATTAGAATCCCTTGAGTTTCAAGCCGCATGAACAGTAGCACGGGTTAGGGTTTAAACGCGTGTTAGGGTTTAAACGCGTGTTAGGGTTTAAACGCGTGTTAGGGTTTAAACGCGTGTTAGGTTTAAACGCGTGTTAGGGTTTAAACGCGTGTTAGGGTTTAAACGCGTGTTAGGGTTTAAACGCGTGTTAGGGTTTAAACGCGTGTTAGGGTTTCTAAACGCGTGTTAGGGTTCATAAACTCGTGTTACTATTCCTGCTTTACGCGTCAGTTTTCAAACGTCAATAACTTTTGAACCGTAAGCCCGTTCTAGACGTATGACCTATCGTTGGAATCGTAAGAGAGTCTAGTTTCTTGTAGTAACACTCTTTTTATATGAATCTTTGGTCATTTCTAAAAAGGTCGAGTCGAATGAGTTCTTCTCTTACACATTAATGTTGGAAAGGCGTTTAGGGTTTGTGACTTGACCTAATTGTGCTAAACCAACTTGTTTATGATTGTAGAGTTGACATTATGATATATTGATGTATAATTATAGGTTGTGGACGTGTGGACCGTAATACTCGCCTGTAATCTTATACTAGCTTCTTTGTCGGACAAGGTGAGTTTCGTATCTCCCTACTCGCTTGAGATTCGGGCTGAAAAGTGTAAACCTGGCGTGTTTACTTGCATTATTGATTTATTGATTGGTTGACTTGATTGTTGGATTGATGTGACAGTTCGTTTTGTTTGATTGACTTTGGTTATGTTTTAGTTAATTATTATATATATATTAGGATAGACGTACATACATGGAAGTCGGTTATGCCTTCATTGGGTTTTAGATGTGGTGGGAAGGCTGCGGGTGACCCTATATATAAGCATCTGGGACTTGAAGAAAGTAGAATCCTCTGAAGTATATGTACGTATAGTTGGTTTAATTGAGATTAGTGGTTTATGATTGTTGAATATTGATTGTTGGACTATAGTTGTTGAATATTGATTTTTGGCTTACGGTTGTCGTATATGGATTTTGGCATATGTTGGACGAATATTGACTGTTGGCACAGGTTCATCGTCTATATGGATTATTGGTTCATGATTGATGCATTTACATTTGATTGTAAGCATTGCATACATTGTTGATGACCCTCGGCAGGGGATTGCCGACATCCTGGTGCATAGATGTATGCACCCATTTTGGATGTAGTTCCTGACTCCGAGTATATAGACATATATATCTCGATGATTTTGAGATACAGCCTTGTTCATTGTGATGACAGAAGGGTATCGCTGCATTGGTGACTGGCGTTCACGCATAGGATAGGCATGTTTGCTTATTCATGCATTTGGCACTTACATTGATTTGCATATCATTTGTGCATTCTCATTTCACATTTACTTGTCTTGTGTAATCTTGTTGTTGGGCGATGTTGTGCTATGTAGAGGCTTGCTGTAAGTCATGTCTAGCCTCTATTCTTATATTATGATTATTGATGTTGCTTCTTTACGAACCATTACTACGAACTCACCAACCTTGTGTTGACTATGCTTAGTACACTTTTCAGGTAATCAGATTAATCCTGGGCGTGGAGTATAGTTGCTTGCTTGCTTGCTGTTTAACCCGGACTTTGGACTTTATGGATCAAGGATTCATTGGCCTCCCCGTTGCATTATACTTAGGATTAATTGCCATCTTTTGAATGCTCATTTGTAACTTTGATGGTTATTGCTCCTTTTGTATTTTGGTACTTGTTTCGTCTTTGTAATGGATTCACTGAATCTTTAATTGCATTTAGTTTGTTCTATCGTAATTCCACTTTGCGCTATATGATTTCCGTGATATTCCGAGCCTCGGCTTGGGGTGTTACAGAATGGTGGCCCATGCGTGGTCGTAGAGAATTAGGCGGTTTGACCTAGACTACGGCTTAAGTTAAAACTCTTCATATAGCATGCATGGTTAGGAAATTGTGTGCAATGTGAAGTTTGTGAATCCCCGTGTGAGTTCGTAGTTAAGACCACTTGTATGATAGCTTGAATTCAATGTGATGAATGTGGATTGTAGTTAATATGGGTTGTTGTTGTTAATTGTTGGAGCTAATGTGATGATTTAGGGCAAAATGATGGGATGCCATTAACTTAGTATAATATTGTGGCAACCCTAAAAGAACCCGATCAACTCTTTTATGGTTACCCGATATTATAGCAAGTTCATGACATCTTGGATTGCGCACGTGTGGCTTAAAGTATAATAAGGAACCGATATGCTTAATGGAAGTTGATTAGGTGGAAGGTTAGCCGTTGGTACACCTTGTATACATACCCGGTCAATAACTAGAGAGCATATCGAATTCGGATTATACTTTGAATCATTCGTGTTAGTTATTTGATTGCATGATGTAACGAGCATGATTACTTGATGTTATGATATGTAAAAATCCCTTATGATTCTAACACTTCTGCCCTAGCATAATGTTATGAAATGAGTATGTGGTATCGGTATGAGAGCATTGACTACTTGTGTGACTAACATGCGAGCATTTGAGACTAACTCTCGGGTCAACGTGTCACTTGTTTTATAGAAATGGTGAGACCAAGGAGAGTCGGAACAAACTATAGGGCTGAAGAGGAAGAACCTCAACCGGAAGCTCAACCGGAGGTACAGGGAGGTAGAGGCCGTGGTAGAGGCCGTGGTAGGGGCCGTGGTAGGGGTCGTGGTGGAGCTCCTGAGCCAAACTTGGCTGAGGTAATCGCTCAAACGGTCGCCGGCATCATGCCAACCATCATTGCTCAAGTCACGGCAAGTCTTGGGCAAAATAATGTGGCTCAAAATGACGAAGTTCCAGAAAATGAAAATAACGAAAATAATCAACCTCAAGCCGAAGAATATGAAGAAGAGGGACCAGTGGGGGTTGGTATAGGGATGCCCATGAATAATCAATATGGGGGATACCGTCAAGGGTGTATATTTAAAGATTTTAAAAGTTGTGGGGCACCGGAGTTCGATGGGAAAGGGGGTCCCACGGAATGTATAAGGTGGTTTGAGGCGATAGAAGCGGTGATTGAAAGGAGTCATTGCACCTATGATGACCGGATTTCCTATGCATCCGGCATGTTTAGGCATGACGCCTTGAGTTGGTGGAACCAGGAAATAACGTTGGGGCGGACTCAAAATTTGGAATGGGTTGACTTCAAAGACAAGGTAAAAGCAAAGTTTTGTCCTCCATATGAACTCCAAAACTTAACCATCGAATTCGCAAATCTAAACATGGAGGGAGCCGACTACAAGGGCTATGTGACGATTTCAAGAGTTGTCCACCCTCATTCCTCACTTGGTGGGTACAGAGTCACAGGCCATCCAGAAGTTCGTATTGGGCTTGAATCCTCAAGTCCGATCATATGTAAACTCAAACATGCCTACTTCTTTGGCTAATGCGGTTAATCAAGCCGGGAGTGTGACAGAAGACTTGTTGAGGAGTGGTGTTTTGAGCAAATCCTCAACGAACAAGAGGAAAGAAGTGGGAGAGTCGAGTGGGGTAAAGAAGATGGAAAGTTTGACCCTAGAAATGCTAATAGGGGTAGGGTGATGGCGGCGGTGGAACCGGCTAAGAAGGCTTATTCTGGGCCTCATCCTTTCTGTGGGAGATGCAACAGGCATCATCCCGCCAATAACCAATGTGGAGCATGCTTTAATTGCAATCAACTCGGGCACGAAGCTAGAAATTGTAGAGCTCCAAGAGTGGGTCCAATGAATGTGGCTCCCGTTCGGGCCGTTCCTCCTCAAGGTAATCAAAGAAGAGGCGAATGTTTTGAATGTGGTAGCCGTGACCACTACCGTAATAATTGTCCTCGATGGGTGGGACAACAAGTTCAAGTAGCCGTTCACCCCAATCAACTACAAATGGTCGGGCCTAATCAAAACCGGGGACAACAAGGCCATCAAGTGCAACCACGCGGCCGAGCCTTTGCGGCCAATGTAAATGAAGCCCGCAATGACCCCAACGTAGTAGCAGGTACTTTTCTTCTTAATGGTCTCTATGCAACCGTTCTATTTGATTCCGGGGCCGATTATAGCCTAGTGTCCTCTAATTTTGTTCCTTTGATTGATGTAAATCCTTGTGCTTTAAACTATGTGCTTGACATTGAAATGGTAAACGGGTCACTAACTAAAATTAGTCAAATACTTCGCGATTGTGTCCTGACTTTGGAAGATGTCGATTTCTTCATAGACCTTATGCCTTTGGACATTGGTAGTTTTGATATTATAGTGGGTATGGATTGGTTAACGGCGGTGAATGCGACGATCGATTGTGGTGAGAGAGTTGTTAAAATACCTTTGGCTAACGGTAAAATTCTTAGGGTTCAAGGTGAAATCTCCGATTCCTCAAATTCTAAGGTCTTTAGTGCTACCGTCACAAGGGTAGAATTGAGGACTGTTCCTATTGTTTGTGAATTTCCCGATGTTTTTCCGGATGACTTGCCGGGATTACCTCCAACTCGTGAACTTGACTTCCGTATTAATCTTATCCCCGAAGCCGCGCCCGTAGCAAAAGCTCCGTATAGACTAGCTTTAACTGAAATGCAAGAATTACAAACTCAACTCAAGGAACTCCAAGAGAAGGGTTTCATTCGCCCTAGTCAATCTCCTTGGGGTGCTCCTGTTCTCTTCGTCAAAAAGAAAGATGGGTCCTTCAGATGTGTATCGACTACCGGGAATTAAACAAGCTCACAGTGAAGAACCGGTATCCCCTCCCAAGAATCGATGACTTATTTGATCAACTTCAAGGTGCTAAGCACTTTTCAAAAATCGATCTTCGCTCGGGTTATCATCAACTCCGGGTACATGAAGATGAAATCCCCAAAACGGCTTTTCGCACAAGGTATGGTCATTTTGAATTCACCGTGATGCCTTTTGGGTTGACTAATGCACCGGCGGTGTTCATGGACTTGATGAACCGGGTGTGTCCAACCATACTTAGACAAGTCTGTCATTGTGTTCATTGATGACATACTTGTATACTCGAAGACAAAGGAAGAGCATGTTGAGCACTTGCGTGAGGTGCTTGAACTACTAAGAAAAGAGAAGTTGTATGCCAAATTCTCCAAGTGCGAGTTTTGGTTGGAAGAGGTCCACTTTCTTGGTCACGTAGTGAGCAAGGATGGTATTCATGTGGATCCAAGCAAGATTGAAGCGGTCAAGAATTGGAGAAGACCCGAAACGCCATCCGAGATCCGTCAATTCCTTGGATTGGCGGGTTACTATAGAAGATTCATTGAAAACTTCTCCGTATTGCACAACCACTCACCCTCTTGACTCAAAAAGATAGAAACTTTGAATGGGGCGAAAAACAAGAAAACGCCTTCCAAACTCTTAAAGATATGTTATGTGACGCTCCTATTTTGACGCTACCGGATGGAATCGAGGATTTTGTTGTTTATTGTGATGCTTCGGGGCAAGGGTTGGGTTGTGTTCTTATGCAAAGGGGTAAAGTCATTGCTTATGCCTCTCGTCAATTGAAGGTGCATGAGAAGAACTACCCGACACATGATTTGGAATTGGGAGCGGTTGTGTTTGCTTTGAAGTGTTGGATACATTATCTCTATGGCACCAAATGTGTGATTTATACCGATCACAAAAGTCTCCAACACATCTTCAACCAAAGTGAATTGAACATGAGGCAAAGGCGTTGGTTAGAACTATTTAGTGATTATGATTGTGACATCCGTTATCACCCGGGCAAGGCAAATGTAGTAGCCGATGCCTTGAGCCGAAAGGAGAGAGTGAAGCCAAGACGGGCTAGAGCTATGAGCCTCACGGTAGGGCCAAATATTCGTGACCGGATCATTGAAGCCCAAATTCAAGCCACCCTACCGGAAAACTTTGGAAACGAGAACCTAGATGGCATGGAACAACAATTCGACCGGAAGAATGATAATGGGCTATACATGGTTGAAAGACTTTGGGTTACTATTTTCGGCGACTTAAGAACACTTATTATGAATGAAGCTCACCTATCGCCTTATTCGGTCCATCCCGGGTCGGATAAGATGTACTTTGACTTGAAAGATTTGTATTGGTGGCCGGGCATGAAGCGTGATGTGGCTAGGTATGTGAGTGAGTGTCTTACTTGCTTACAAGTCAAAGCCGATCACAAGAAGCCACCCGGATTGTTGGTGCAACCGGTAATGCCCGAATGGAAGTGGGAGCATATTTCGATGGACTTCATTACTAAACTACCAAAGACGAGAAGCGGCCGTGACACGATTTGGGTGATAGTAGATCGGTTAACGAAGTCGGCTCACTTTTTAGCCATTCGTGAAACCGATAAATTTGACACTTTGGCTCGTTTGTACATTAAGGAAGTAATATCTAAGCATGGAGTGCCGGTTTCTATCATTTCCGATAGAGATGCCCGTTTTAAATCAAAATTTTGGGAAGCCTTTCAAAAAGCCATGGGTACTCGACTTGACATGAGTACGGCGTTTCACCCTCAAACGGATGGGCAAACCGAGAGAACCATTCAAACACTCGAAGATATGTTGAGGGCGTGTGCAATTGATTTTGGTGGAAGTTGGGAAGACCATTTGCCGCTAGTCGAGTTTTCATACAACAATAGTTATCATGCTACCATTCAAATGGCGCCCTTTAGAGCATTATATGGTAGGATATGTCGTTCTCCTCTAGCTTGGGCAGAAATTGGAGAGAGTCAACTTATCGGGCCAGAAATTGTGATTGAAACGACTAAGGTAATATCTCAAATTAAGGAGAAGTTGCAATTGGCCCGTGAGCGTCAAAAGAAGTATGCCGATGTGAGGCGAAGACCATTGGAGTTTGAAGTTGGTGATTATGTACTTTTGAAGGTGTCACCTTGGAAAGGTGTTGTGCGTTTTGTGAAGCGGGGAAAACTTGCGCCAAGGTATATTGGTCCTTTCAAGATTCTTGAACGGGTTGGGAAAGTTGCTTATCGGCTAGAATTGCCTCAAGAGCTTAGCGTGTGCATGATGTGTTTCATATTTGTAACTTGCGCAAGTGTTTGGCGGATCCTACACATCATGTGCCTATGGACGAAATTAGGGTTGATTCGAATTTGAACTTTGTTGAAGAGCCGGTAGAGATCTTGGATCGTCAAGAAGAAGAAACTCAAGAGCAAACGCTACACGATTGTTAAGGTTAGATGGAATGCTAGACGTGGAGCCGAGTTCACTTGGGAGCGAGAGGATCATATGAAGTCTAAGTATCCGCATTTATTTAGTAATTAGTGTTTTGTTGAATTTCGGGACGAAATTCTTTCAACGGGGGGATAATGTAACATCCGTGAATTTTGACCCGTTGACTTTTTGTGTAATTTGACTAACAAACTTGTTGAATGAAATAATTGAGTCATTTGTGATTATATGACTATGTGGTATGTTAGTCGGGTCGTTAAATTGTGTAATCGTTTGTAGATTGGCTTATGGGAGAAACGGGTCGACCCATGGGTTGTCCATGACCCATGAGCCATCTAGTTACCCAACCTCCCCCCTTAGCCTTTCATTCTTACCTTTCTATCTATCTATACTTCCTTTTTCCTCTCAAGCAAAAGCAAACCCACCTCTAGATTTTCTTCATACTTGCAACCACTCGGTGTTTGGGACCTGGATTCACTTGGAAATCACTAACATCTTCATCATTCATATCATCATATCAAAGAATTAGAGTTCAAAGTCAAGAATCTCCATATATAGTCAAATTCGGATTTAAAGGCATTTGGGAGATTTGGTAAGTTAAAACTACCTCATATCAGTCATTTTATGTTGATAAACATGTTTCTAGTAAAACCCAAACGTTTTGTGCCTTGAATCGAGTCAAAAATCGGATTAGAATCCCTTGAGTTTCAAGCCGCATGAACAGTAGCACGGGTTAGGGTTTAAACGCGTGTTAGGGTTTAAACGCGTGTTAAGGTTTAAACGCGTGTTAGGGTTTAAACGCGTGTTAGGGTTTAAACGCGTGTTAAGGTTTAAACGCGTGTTAGGGTTTAAACGCGTGTTAGGGTTTAAACGCGTGTTAGGGTTTAAACGCGTGTTAGGGTTTAAACGCGCGTTAGGGTTTAATAAACTCGTGTTACTATTCCTGCTTTACGTGTCAGTTTTCAAACGTCAATAACTTTTGAACCGTAAGCCCGTTTTAGACGTATGACCTATCGTTGGAATCGTAAGAGAGTCTAGTTTCTTGTAGTAACACTCTTTTTATATGAATCTTTGGTCATTTCTAAAAAGGTCGAGTCGAATGAGTTCTTCTCTTACACGTTAATGTTGGAAAGGCGTTTAGGGTTGTGACTTGACCTAATTGTGCTAAACCAACTTGTTTATGATTGTAGAGTTGACATTATGATATTGATGTATAATTATAGGTTGTGGACGTGTGGACCGTAATACTCGCTTGTAATCTTATACTAGCTTCTTTGTCGGACAAGGTGAGTTTCGTATCTCCCTACTCGCTTGAGATTCGGGCTGAAAAGTGTAAACCTGGCGTGTTTACTTGCATTTATTGATTAATTCACTGTTTGACTTGATTGTTGGATTGATGTTACAGTTCGTTTCGTTTGATTTACTTGGGTTATGTTTTAGTTAAGTATTACTTTTATATTAGGATAGACGTACATACATGTATATATATATATATATATATATATATATATATATATATATATATATATATATATATATATATATATATATATATATATATATATATATATATATATATATATATATATATATATATATATATATATATATATATATATATATATATATATATATATATATATATATATATATATATATATATATATATATATATATATATATATATATATATATATATATATATATATATATATATATATATATATATATATATATATATATATATATATATATATATATATATATATATATATATATATATATATATATATATATATATATATATATATATATATATATATATATATATATATATATATATATATATATATATATATATATATATATATATATATATATATATATATATATATATATATATATATATATATATATATATATATATATATATATATATATATATATATATATATATATATATATATATATATATATATATATATATATATATATATATATATATATATATATATATATATATATATATATATATATATATATATATATATATATATATATATATATATATATATATATATATATATATATATATATATATATATATATATATATATATATATATATATATATATATATATATATATATATATATATATATATATATATATATATATATATATATATATATATATATATATATATATATATATATATATATATATATATATATATATATATATATATATATATATATATATATATATATATATATATATATATATATGTAATCAAATATGTTTATTATTATTTGATTGACTTGGTTTATGTGTTTGTTAAGTATTTCATTAATAATAGGATAGACGTACATACATGGAAGTCGGTTATGCCTTCATTGGGTTTTAGATGTGGTGGGAAGGCTGCGGGTTACCCTATATATAAGCATCTGGGACTTGAAGAGAGTAGAATCCTCTGAAGTATATGTACGTATAGTTGGTTTAATTGGGATTAGTGGTTTATGATTGTTGAATATTAATTGTTGGACTATAGTTGTTGAATATTGATCTTTGGCTTACGGTTGTCGTATATGGATTTTGGCATATGTTGGGCGAATATTGACTGTTGGCACAGGTTCATCGTCTATATGGATTGTTGGTTCATGATTGATGCATTTACATTTGATTGTAAGCATTGCATACATTGTTGATGAGCCCTCGGCAGGGGATTGCCGACATCCTGGTGCATAGATGTATGCACCCATTTTGGATGTAGTCCTGACTCCGAGTATATAGACATATATATCTCGATGATTTTGAGATACAGCCTTGTTCATTGTGATGACCGAAGGGTATCGCTGCATTGGTGACTGGCGTTCACGCATAGGATAGGCATGTTTGCTTATTCATGCATTTGGCACTTACATTGATTCGCATATCATTTGTGCATTCTCATTTCACATTTACTTGTCTTGTGTAATCTTGTTGTTGGGCGATGTTGTGTTATGTAGAGGCTTGCTGTAAGTCATGTCTAGCCTCTATTCTTATATTGTGATTATTGATGTTGGCTCTTTACGAACCATTACTACGAACTCACCAACCTTGTGTTGACTATGCTTAGTACACTTTTCAGGTAATCAGATTAATCCTGGGCGTGAGTATAGTTGCTTGCTTGCTGTTTACCCGGACTTTGGGACTTTATGGATCAAGGATTCATTGGCCTCCCCGTTGCATTATACTTAGGATTAATTGCCATCTTTTGAATGCTCATTTGTAACTTTGATGGTTATTGCTCCTTTTGTATTTTGGTACTTGTTCGTCTTTGTAATGGATTCACTGAATCTTTAATTGCATTTAGTTTGTTCTATCGTAATTCCACTTTGCGCTATATGATTTCCGTGATATTCCGAGCCTCGGCTTGGGGTGTTACAGAATGGTGGCCCATGCGTGGTCGTAGAGAATTAGGCGGTTTGACCTAGACTACGGCTTAAGTTAAAACTCTTCATATAGCATGCATGGTTAGGAAATTGTGTGCAATGTGAAGTTTGTGAATCCCCGTGTGAGTTCGTAGTTAAGACCACTTGTATGATAGCTTGAATTCAATGTGATGAATGTGGATTGTAGTTAATATGGTTGTTATGTTGTTGGAGCTAATGTGATGATTTAGGGCAAAATGATGGGATGCCATTAACTTAGTATAATATTGTGGCAACCCTAAAAGAACCCGATCAACTCTTTTATGGTTACCCGATATTATAGCAAGTTCATGACATCGTGGATTGCGCACGTGGCTTAAAGTATAATAAGGAACCGATATGCTTAATGGAAGTTAAGTTGATTAGGTGGAAGGTTAGCCGTTGGTACACCTTGTATACATACCCGGTCAATAACTAGAGAGCATATCGAATTCGGATTATACTTTGAATCATTCGTGTTAGTTATTTGATTGCATGATGTAACGAGCATGATTACTTGATGTTATGATATGTAAAAATCCCTTATGATTCTAACACTTTTGCCTTAGCATAATGTTATGAAATGAGTATGTGGTATCGGTATGAGAGCATTGACTACTTGTGTGACTAACATGCGAGCATTTGAGACTAACTCTCGGGTCAACGTGTCACTTGTTTTATAGAAATGGTGAGACCAAGGAGAGTCGGAACGAACTATAGGGCTGAAGAGGAAGAACCTCAACCGGAAGCTCAACCGGAAGTACAGGGAGGTAGAGGCCGTGGTAGAGGCCGTGGTAGGGGCCGTGGTAGGGGTCGTGGTGGAGCTCCTGAGCCAAACTTGGCTGAGGTAATCGCTCAAACGGTCGCCGGCATCATGCCAACCATCATTGCTCAAGTCACGGCAAGTCTTGGGCAAAATAATGTGGCTCAAAATGACGAAGTTCCAGAAAATGAAAATAACGAAAATAATCAACCTCAAGCCGAAGAATATGAAGAAGAGGGACCAGTGGGGGTTGGTATAGGGATGCCCATGAATAATCAATATGGGGGATACCGTCAAGGGTGTATATTTAAAGATTTTAAAAGTTGTGGGGCACCGGAGTTCGATGGGAAAGGGGGTCCCACGGAATGTATAAGATGGTTTGAGGCGATAGAAGCGGTGATTGAGAGGAGTCATTGCACCTATGATGACCGGATTTCCTATGCATCCGGCATGTTTAGGCATGACGCCTTGAGTTGGTGGAACCAGGAAATAACGTTGGGGCGGACTCAAAATTTGGAATGGGTTGACTTCAAAGACAAGGTAAAAGCAAAGTTTTGTCCTCCATATGAACTCCAAAACTTAACCATTGAATTTGCAAATCTCAACATGGAGGGAGCCGACTACAAGGGCTATGTGCGACGATTTCAAGAGTTGTCCACCCTCATTCCTCACTTGGTGGGTACAGAGTCACAGGCCATCCAGAAGTTCGTATTGGGCTTGAATCCTCAAGTCCGATCATATGTAAACTCAAACATGCCTACTTCTTTGGCTAATGCGGTTAATCAAGCCGGGAGTGTGACAGAAGACTTGTTGAGGAGTGGTGTTTTGAGCAAATCCTCAACGAACAAGAGGAAAGAAGTGGGAGAGTCGAGTGGGGTAAAGAAGATGGGAAAGTTTGACCCTAGAAATGCTAATAGGGGTAGGGTGATGGCGGCGGTGGAACCGGCTAAGAAGGCTTATTCTGGGCCTCATCCTTTCTGTGGGAGATGCAACAGGCATCATCCCGCCAATAACCAATGTGGAGCATGCTTTAATTGCAATCAACTCGGGCACGAAGCTAGAAATTGTAGAGCTCCAAGAGCGGGTCCAATGAATGTGGCTCCCGTTCGGGCCGTTCCTCCTCAAGGTAATCAAAGAAGAGGCGAATGTTTTGAATGTGGTAGCCGTGACCACTACCGTAATAATTGTCCTCGATGGGTGGGACAAAAGTTCAAGTAGCCGTTCACCCCAATCAACTCCAAATGGTCGGGCCTAATCAAAACCGGGGACAACAAGGCCATCAAGTGCAACCACGCGGCCGAGCCTTTGCGGCCAATGTAAATGAAGCCCGCAATGACCCCAACGTTGTAGCAGGTACTTTTCTTCTTAATGGTCTCTATGCAACCGTTCTATTTGATTCCGGGGCCGATTATAGCCTAGTGTCCTCTAATTTTGTTCCTTTGATTGATGTAAATCCTTGTGCTTTAAACTATGTGCTTGACATTGAAATGGTAAACGGGTCACTAACTAAAATTAGTCAAATACTTCGCGATTGTGTCCTGACCTTGGAAGATGTCGATTTCTTCATAGACCTTATGCCTTTGGACATTGGTAGTTTTGATATTATAGTGGGTATGGATTGGTTAACGGCGGTGAATGCGACGATCGATTGTGGTGAGAGAGTTGTTAAAATACCTTTGGCTAACGGTAAAATTCTTAGGGTTCAAGGTGAAATCTCCGATTCCTCAAATTCTAAGGTCTTTAGTGCTACCGTCACAAGGGTAGAATTGAGGACTGTTCCTATTGTTTGTGAATTTCCCGATGTTTTTCCGGATGACTTGCCGGGATTACCTCCAACTCGTGAACTTGACTTCCGTATAAATCTTATCCCCGAAGCCGCGCCCGTAGCAAAAGCTCCGTATAGACTAGCTTTAACTGAAATGCAAGAATTACAAACTCAACTCAAGGAACTCCAAGAGAAGGGTTTCATTCGCCCTAGTCAATCTCCTTGGGGTGCTCCTGTTCTCTTCGTCAAAAAGAAAGATGGGTCCTTCAGAATGTGTATCGACTACCGGGAATTAAACAAGCTCACAGTGAAGAATCGGTATCCCCTCCCAAGAATCGATGACTTATTTGATCAACTTCAAGGTGCTAAGCACTTTTCAAAAATCGATCTTCGCTCGGGTTATCATCAACTCCGAGTACATGAAGATGACATCCCCAAAACGGCTTTTCGCACAAGGTATGGTCATTTTGAATTCACCGTGATGCCTTTTGGGTTGACTAATGCACCGGCGGTGTTCATGGACTTGATGAACGGGTGTGCCAACCATACTTAGACAAGTCTGTCATTGTGTTCATTGATGACATACTTGTATACTCGAAGACAAAGGAAGAGCATGTTGAGCACTTGCGTGAGGTGCTTGAACTACTAAGAAAAGAGAAGTTGTATGCCAAATTCTCCAAGTGCGAGTTTTGGTTGGAAGAGGTCCACTTTCTTGGTCACGTAGTGAGCAAGGATGGTATTCATGTGGATCCAAGCAAGATTGAAGCGGTCAAGAATTGGAGAAGACCCGAAACGCCATCCGAGATCCGTCAATTCCTTGGATTGGCGGGTTACTATAGAAGATTCATTGAAAACTTCTCCCGTATTGCACAACCACTCACCCTCTTGACTCAAAAAGATAGAAACTTTGAATGGGGCGAAAAACAAGAAAACGCCTTCCAAACTCTTAAAGATATGTTATGTGACGCTCCTATTTTGACGCTACCGGATGGAATCGAGGATTTTGTTGTTTATTGTGATGCTTCGGGGCAAGGGTTGGGTTGTGTTCTTATGCAAAGGGGTAAAGTCATTGCTTATGCCTCTCGCCAATTGAAGGTGCATGAGAAGAACTACCCGACACATGATTTGGAATTGGGAGCGGTTGTGTTTGCTTTGAAGTGTTGGAGGCATTATCTCTATGGCACCAAATGTGTGATTTATACCGATCACAAAAGTCTCCAACACATCTTCAACCAAAGTGAATTGAACATGAGGCAAAGGCGTTGGTTAGAACTATTTAGTGATTATGATTGTGACATCCGCTATCACCCGGGCAAGGCAAATGTAGTAGCCGATGCCTTGAGCCGAAAGGAGAGAGTGAAGCCAAGACGGGCTAGAGCTATGAGCCTCACGGTAGGGCCAAATATTCGTGACCGGATCATTGAAGCCCAAATTCAAGCCACCCTACCGGAAAACTTTGGAAACGAGAACCTAGATGGCATGGAACAACAATTCGACCGGAAGAATGATAATGGGCTATACATGGTTGAAAGACTTTGGGTTCCTATTTTCGGCGACTTAAGAACACTTATTATGAATGAAGCTCACCTATCGCCTTATTCGGTCCACCCGGGTCGGATAAGATGTACTTTGACTTGAAAGATTTGTATTGGTGGCCGGGCATGAAGCGTGATGTGGCTAGGTATGTGAGTGAGTGTCTTACTTGCTTACAAGTCAAAGCCGATCACAAGAAGCCACCCGGATTGTTGGTGCAACCGGTAATGCCCGAATGGAAGTGGGAGCATATTTCGATGGACTTCATTACTAAACTACCAAAGACGAGAAGCGGTCGTGACACGATTTGGGTGATAGTAGATCGGTTAACGAAGTCGGCTCACTTTTTAGCCATTCGAGAAACCGATAAATTTGACACCTTGGCTCGTTTGTACATTAAGGAAGTAATATCTAAGCATGGAGTGCCGGTTTCTATCATTTCCGATAGAGATGCCCGTTTCAAATCAAAATTTTGGGAAGCCTTTCAAAAAGCCATGGGTACTCGACTTGACATGAGTACGGCGTTTCACCCTCAAACGGATGGGCAAACCGAGAGGACCATTCAAACACTTGAAGACATGTTGAGGGCATGTGCCATTGACTTTGGTGGAAGTTGGGAAGACCATTTGCCGCTAGTCGAGTTTTCATACAACAATAGTTATCATGCTACTATTCAAATGGCGCCCTTTCGAGCATTATATGGTAGGATATGTCGTTCTCCTCTAGCTTGGGCGGAAATTGGAGAGAGTCAACTTATCGGGCCCGAAATTGTGATTGAAACGACTAAGGTAATATCTCAAATTAAAGAGAGGTTGCAGTTGGCCCGTGAGCGTCAAAAGAAGTATGCCGATGTGAGGCGAAGACCATTGGAGTTTGAGGTTGGTGAAGATGTACTTTTGAAGGTGTCACCTTGGAAAGGTGTTGTGCGTTTTGTGAAGCGGGGAAAACTTGCGCCAAGGTATATTGGTCCTTTCAAGATTCTTGAACGGGTTGGGAAAGTTGCTTATCGGCTAGAATTGCCTCAAGAGCTTAGCGGTGTGCATGATGTGTTTCATATTTGTAACTTGCGCAAGTGTTTGGCGGATCCTACACATCATGTGCCTATGGACGAAATTAGGGTTGATTCGAATTTGAACTTTGTTGAAGAGCCGGTAGAGATCTTGGATCGTCAAAAAAAGAAACTCAAGAGCAAACGCTACACGATTGTTAAAGTTAGATGGAATGCTAGACGTGGAGCCGAGTTCACTTGGGAGCGAGAGGATCATATGAAGTCTAAGTATCCGCATTTATTTAGTAATTAGTGTTTTGTTGAATTGGGACGAAATTCTTTCAACGGGGGGATAATGTAACATCCGTGAATTTTGACCCGTTGACTTTTTGTGTAATTTGACTAACAAACTTGTTGAATGAAATAATTGAGCCATTTGTGATTATATGACTATGTGGTATGTTAGTCGGGTCGTTAAATTGTGTAATCGTTTGTAGATTGGCTTATGGGAGAAACGGGTCGACCCATGGGTTGTCCATGACCCATGAGCCATCTAGTTACCCAACCTCCCCCCTTAGCCTTTCATTCTTACCTTTCTATCTATCTATACTTCCTTTTTCCTCTCAAGCAAAAGCAAACCCACCTCTAGATTTTCTTCATACTTGCAACCACTCGGTGTTTGGGACCTGGATTCACTTGGAAATCACTAACATCTTCATCATTCATATCATCATATCAAAGAATTAGAGTTCAAAGTCAAGAAATCTCCATATATAGTCAAATTCGGATTTAAAGGCATTTGGGAGATTTGGTAAGTTAAAACTACCTCATATCAGTCATTTTATGTTGATAAACATGTTTCTAGTAAAACCCAAACGTTTTGTGCCTTGAATCGAGTCAAAAATCGGATTAGAATCCCTTGAGTTTCAAGCCGCATGAACAGTAGCACGGGTTAGGGTTTAAACGCGTGTTAAGGTTTAAACGCGTGTTAGGGTTTAAACGCGTGTTAGGGTTTAAACGCGTGTTAGGGTTTAAACGCGTGTTAGGGTTTAAACGCGTGTTAGGGTTTAAACGCGTGTTAGGGTTTAAACGCGTGTTAGGGTTTAAAACGCGTGTTAGGGTTTAAACGCGTGTTAGGGTTTAAACGCGTGTTAGGGTTCATAAACTCGTGTTACTATTCCTGCTTTACGCGTCAGTTTTCAAACGTCAATAACTTTTGAACCGTAAGCCCGTTTTAGACGTATGACCTATCGTTGGAATCGTAAGAGAGTCTAGTTTCTTGTAGTAACACTCTTTTTATATGAATCTTTGGTCATTTCTAAAAAGGTCGAGTCGAATGAGTTCTTCTCTTACACGTTAATGTTGGAAAGGCGTTTAGGGTTTGTGACTTGACCTAATTGTGCTAAACCAACTTGTTTATGATTGTAGAGTTGACATTATGATATATTGATGTATAATTATAGGTTGTGGACGTGTGGACCGTAATACTCGCCTGTAATCTTATACTAGCTTCTTTATCGGACAAGGTGAGTTTCGTATCTCCCTACTCGCTTGAGATTCGGGCTGAAAAGTGTAAACCTGGCGTGTTTACTTGCATTTATTGATTGGTTGACTTGATTGTTGGATTGATGTGACAGTTCGTTTTGTTTGATTGACTTTGGTTATGTTTTAGTTAATTATTATATATATATTAGGATAGACGTACATACATGGAAGTCGGTTATGCCTTCATTGGGTTTAGATGTGGTGGGAAGGCTGCGGGTGACCCTATATATAAGCATCTGGGACTTGAAGAAAGTAGAATCCTCTGAAGTATATGTACGTATAGTTGGTTTAATTGAGATTAGTGGTTTATGATTGTTGAATATTGATTGTTGGACTATAGTTGTTGAATATTGATTTTTGGCTTACGGTTGTCGTATATGGATTTTGGCATATGTTGGACGAATATTGACTGTTGCACAGGTTCATCGTATATTGATTGTTGGTTCATGATTGATGCATTTACATTTGATTGTAAGCATTGCATACATTGTTGATGACCCTCGGCAGGGGATTGCCGACATCCTGGTGCATAGATGTATGCACCCATTTTGGATGTAGTCCTGGCTCCGAGTATATAGACATATATATCTCGATGATTTTGAGATACAGCCTTGTTCATTGTGATGACAGAAGGGTATCGTTGCATTGGTGACTGGCGTTCACGCATAGGATAGGCATGTTTGCTTATTCATGCATTTGGCACTTACATTGATTCGCATATCATTTGTGCATTCTCATTTCACATTTGTCTTGTGTAATCTTGTTGTTGGGCGATGTTGTGCTATGTAGAGGCTTGCTGTAAGTCATGTCTAGCCTCTATTCTTATATTATGATTATTGATGTTGGTTCTTTACGAACCATTACTACGAACTCACCAACCTTGTGTTGACTATGCTTAGTACACTTTTCAGGTAATCAGATTAACCTGGGCGTGGAGTATAGTTGCTTGCTTGCTTGCTGTTTAACCCGGACTTTGGACTTTATGGATCAAGGATTCATTGGCCTCTTTTGCATTATACTTAGGATTAATCGCCATCTTCCGAATGTTCTTTTGTTTACTTTGATGGTTATTGCTCCTTTGTATTCTGGTACTTGTTTAGTATTTGTAATGGATTCACTGAATCTTTAATTGCATTTAGTTTGTTCTATCGTAATTCCACTTTGCGCTATATGATTTCCGTGATATTCCGAGCCTCGGCTTGGGGTGTTACAGGAGTCTTGACGCCCATTTTGTCCTTCTTTCGAGGGTTTCTACTCATTATCATCCCCTTAGAGGCTCCCCAATGGTATACATTAATCCAACAAAGACTAGTCCATGTCACTAAAAAGGTGTTTTATAGGGTTGTATTTACAGGGATTGTATAGTATAACCTTGTAAAGCATAGTTAATAGTGGAAATCATAAAAACTGACTATGTATAGATCGCTCTCTCCGGCCAATGATTCGGTAATCGTTGTGGTACGACCTTTTTAAGATAACTACCAACTGTAATAGCTATATCTGTCGTACATACGCGATAAGACATATTATAATAAAATACTGATATTCATTTATCTCTATTACTTTATAAAAATTATCACACTCTCTCTCCTAACACTTTTTAACACTCTCTCTCATAAAAATGTCCCTATGCGAAATGACCATTATACCCTTAATGAATTAATTAATCTCTCTTTTTTATTCATTAATTTAAACATCTCACTTAAATACTATAATATCCTTATGAAATAATTTACAACATAGACTCATCAACTCCTAAAATAACTACACTACCCCTTTTACATTAATTATTTTTACATAATAACCACACCGCCACCACCCGTCACGCCACCACCACACCGCCGCAACACCACACCGCCGCTACCATCACCGCCGCCGCATTGCGCGGGTAAAATGCTAGTTTAAATAAAAGATGTTGGAAAAACCATAATGATATATTTGTTTACATATACATATAATTAAATAGAGGTGGGTTAATTGAGAATTCTTAAAAAAAAAAGAACCCAGGACCACATCACCACCGTTGGATTTTTGGCGGACCGACTGATAAACCGTAAAAATTAAATTGACTTAATAATTACATTATATTCATAGTTATGATATTATAAAAAAAATAGGTCAGATTACACCTGATGCAAACACTAAAATTATAAAATTATTAAATTATCTGATATCTATCAAAATAGTGTTAAAGCTGGAATAATAAATAAAACGTGAATATTTATTTTAAAATAAACCATGATATGTTTATGACTAAGTTTATTATATAATATATAAAACAATCTTATTTGAAAATTTATAATTATCATTGAATTAATAAAAGGCACGGTCTAAATTTTAAAGTATATAAACATCTTTATGCTCATATATTATCAAGATATGAAATACGGAATCTTTTGCAATATTATTTGCTAAAAATGAATCATCGTAAAGTTGTTCGTGCTTATCATCAACCCCGTATAGTAGCAAATCAAAAAAAAATCATTATCACAAGTATTATAACTTTATAAGTTAAAGTTAATGATTATAATTGATGAATAAGATAAGTGTATATGACATGGCTAAATACATGCCAATTAAATATAACAATTTAATGCAAAAATGACAAATCATATAAAATCCTCTTAGTTATATAAAAAGATTTGGGATGTAAAAAACTGAATAATTTATTAATAATTAACACCTACGTGATCTATATATCTTGAAAAGAAAGAAAAGTTATATTATATAATATATATATGGGAATATATTATATTAATAATATTATATATATATATTCATTTGTAAGTTTTCTTAAACTATGTATATATGTATTAAACAATATATATGGTTTAATATTTATGTTTATTTTAAATTAACTATTAATATAAATTTATCTATAACCTTATTATTAGGATATGTAAATAAAAATATTAGAAATTTATAAATATTATAGATAGTTTAGTTATAATAAATTTAAAATAAACATAAATATTAAACCATATATATTGTTTAATACATATATACATAGTTTAAGAAAACTTACAATGAAGATGTACACAGCGGATGATTAAGACGAAGGATGATTATTATTAATAAAAAGACTCTTTTTTTTCTTCTTCATTATTATATATACTATAAACTGATTCATTATCTGAATCTCCTGCTTCTACTAATTCTATTTCATATTCTCCTATTTGTTCTACTAAATTACTTCTTTCTATATTTTTACCTCTATCTGGACATTTGA
>CM067175.1:101623427-101637785 GCA_034093135.1 Erigeron breviscapus
GTTCAAGAGATGTAAATCTCTTGATTGTTCCATATGCTCCTTCACCAGATGTCAAACCGGCATCTGGTGCTCCTAGTAACGCTTCGGTCATCAAACTCAATCCAAATAATCCGATGGCAAGCTTACAAGGATCTCAAGGGTCCAATACCCTTATTGGTAAAATCCAAATTTTTTTGAAGGATTCTCCAATAGGACCCTCATTCTCTCTAAACCCACGCAAGATGTTTCACGACTACTTGTGTGAGTTTTGGTACACTGCTACTCTTTCTTCAGATTGTTCTTCCATCACTTTCACACTAAAAGGTGGAACAATCCAGTGTACCTTATCCGCTGACGTGTTGAGGGATGCCTTACACCTCAACTACTGGAGAGAGGGTGAATCTCCAGTTGTCTTACCCCCAAACATTAATTTCCGTCAAGTCCTCCTAGAAATGGGACATAAGGAGTGCTTGGACAAAGGGGTGTTGAAGACGAAAGGTGCGATGACCATGAAGGGTCTTACACCTTCATGGAGGTATTTTTTCATCCACCTGGTGGAGAGTATGGGTGGGAGTTCTGGTGGTCTTGACCAGATTAATTCCTCACAAGCAGAGATGGCATACTGCTTGTGGAATGGATTGAGAGTAGACTTTGCAGATATCCTGTTTAGAAGCCTAGTACAAAAACTGAAGGGCACCAGGGGAGTTTGTATCCCCTTCTCAAGGTTTCTCTCTCTCTGCTTTCAACAAATGGGCAATGAAGCATACTTAAGTACAGATTCACCGTACACTGTGCCAGATTTGTTGAGGAATTTAGACTCTCTGGTATCTGAAGCTGGAGAGGTCGAGATTCCAGATCGAATGCAGCTGGCATTCGCCAAAACTGATGCACCAATGAAGGTGAGTCAGAAAGACAATCGGGCGGGCCTCAAAATAATGAGGGACCCTCCAGTTCGTCTAATGTTATGGTTGAGGATAGAGCAACCATAACTGAGGCAACTCCAATAACATCTATCCCTGGTGAAGATACCTCGGTATCTGATCCTCCAACAGATGCACCCAACCAGGAAACTGGGAAGGTCATCTGGAGACTGACTCTTCTGGTCAGCCCTCAGTTACATTCATGGATCTGGACATGAATGTTAATGACGAGGAAATCCTTATAGAATCTTCGGATTCTGAAGGTACTGCTTCAGACTTGGAGATTTTTGATTCTGCTGTACCAGATCAAAACCCTTCATCTCCAGTCTCGCTTCCAGATGCATCAATTTCACTTTCACCATCCCAACAAAATGAGCCTACTGAAATACCATTCCCAACTTATAACTATATGTCTGGAAACAGACGTATGGCACCATCACCAACTGGGCAATTCTCACTCCTTCGAGAAATGCCCCCCCACCGCCGCCGTTGTTCACACCTGAGCATTCTCAACATGAACAACACATTGAACTTCCAGTCCTTTCTTCTACCACCACTCCTACTATTTCTTCAACTGCTGGTATGACAACTGGGGAGACTTCTCTAAGTTTGCCTCCTCCAGTTGCTCCAGTAGAAACTGCTGCTGGTCCAGTGACACCTTCTCCTCCGTCACTGGACAGTCAAGTTGTCTCTATACAAGCCGATCTCCAAAACCTTCTCACCAGGGTGGAGGAGATTCAAAAGACACTTGACAAAAACACCAAGTCTTTCTCCAGATACCACAAGGATCACTTGACCAATATTAAAGTGGTTGATCTGGGGATTAACAAGTTTTCATCTAATGAAGACTTGGTGTTGAAGAAGCTGAATGAGTTGGTCACTGGCTGCAACAATCTGGCAGGTACTTTAAAAGAAGCCTTTGACCTCACTCAGTCCAAGGTACAACCTCAATCTCCAACTTGCTGGGAAACACTGTTAGAACATCAGAAGTTGATTTGAAAGAGATTGAAAGGCAGGTAAAGGAATTGATTGAAAAACCTGGCCTAAATGTAACTGAACTTGGAGAGCAGTTGATGACTTCAGTTGGTCAGAAGATAGAGGATACGCTGGGTGCAAGAGAAGCACAATTGATTGAAAGGGTGATGTCTGAGATCACCAAGCTGGCCACTCCTCAGGTTGATCTGGCCCCACTCACTAGTGAGATCAACCAGTTGAGAGGCAGCATTGACAATTTAAACACCCAGGTATCACTCCATGCTCAATCTTTGGATAAGCTGACAACTGAAGTAGAGAATTTGAAGAAGAAGGATGAAGAAGTGAAGGATAAGGTGGTTTCTGGTCTGGATGAAGACTCCAAGCTTTTAAATGAACTAAAAACTGGTCAAGAACAGGTTACATCAAATGTTTTGACCCAGTCAAAGGAGACCAACCATCTATGGAGGTCTTTCAGGATGATGTGTGGAATTTTCAAGGAGTGCAAGGACATGCAAACATGGCAGCCTCTTGACCGGTTGCCATCTCACCCTTCTGAATGGGAAGCTATTAGGGCAGGTCTAGATGCTGCCAAGGGGGAAAGAAGTACAGTCCTTGCACCAGTTGCACCTTGGAAGAACCCCATCTGAAAGTCAATCTGGTGGTGAATTGATTATGGCTGCCAGTACTGAAGCTGGTGAGCAAAGAGTTGTTGAAACTGGTGATGTAGGTGATAGGGGGAATGTTGTTGATAAGGGAAAAGGTTTAGCAAGTGATGTATCTGCCCAGCCGGCCACTGGTGTACCAATGTTAAAAACTGGCAATGCTGATATACTTCCTCCAGTTTCAGATAGTGATAGCAGATGATTGACCAGACTTGGATATGATATTAAAGAAAGAAAGAAAATGAAACAAAGAAACCAAGCTGAAGCCAGAGCACATCTTGCACAGATCAAACTGCTTGATATGAGTGATGCTCATCTTTTGGGAATCACTAAGGAAGAGTATGCCAGGATTAAGAATGATCCCAGGATAGTTGACCAGTTGAAAGAAATGCTTGATGTTGAACTGGACAGACACTATCCTGATGATGAAGCTGAATTTGATGCCAGAAGCTTGAATATATCAGTGGAGAAGGCGAAGGAGAATAGGGCCAGTGGGATTCTAAAAAGAATTCAACATGTTAAGAAGGTTGTGAAAAGGGTATTGAATCCACCAAGAAGGATTTCTCAACCAAGAAGACCACTGACAGAGATGCTGACCTTAGCACGTTTGTTGAACCAACTGGCGAAGTATCTAATGAAGACATCAAGTCGCTGTACTGGCTGCTGGTGCTGGGAGTATAAAAATAACAAATGAATCTGAAGCAAGAAGCTATTTACTCCCAGATCATGTCAACCAGAAGACATAGTGGACTATCAATGGTGTCAATGTAACAATCAAGCCAGGCACCAAAGTCTTTCATGTTGAAGTTAGTTATACCAGAGGGCCACTGGTTAAAACTGACAATCCTGGTGCAATGCAGTATGGGTTCAGTGAATGGGTTGAAATGGTGAATGTTTTGGATGCAAAGGCACAAAAGAATAGGTTTGAGAAAGCATGGGTGAACTTCTTAAAGGTGCAAGATTCAACACAAAGAAAATCTGGAGCTAAAGTTGAATATTGATCCTGAAGACTCACAACCTATCTCTTCAGTGACCAAGAGAAGAAGAACTGGCGAAGGGCCATCTCATTAAGTTCTCTTTTCAGTTATCTACTTGTAATTTTATTTACATTCTGTAACTTGTATAAATTTCATTTCCTTGTATAAATGAAGTTACCAGTTTGTAACCACAAGGTAGATAATAGATTAGATCTAACAAACTTAAAAGAAAAACCCAAGGCATTTATTGATCTATAAAAATGCCTTGGAAAACTTAGATAGATTTAATCAAACAAGTCTCTCCAGTTCACACTTGTACAGATACAAGGACTGAAAAAGACTTGCCAATATTTCTAGACAAATAGGGGGAATTTGTTAGGACCAGTTTACTGGTAAACTGGCCAGTCTCCAGTTGCACCTGGAGACCCAGTGAAACTGGAGACCCAGAAGATTTGTCCAGAAATATTTTGAAGTCCAGTTGCACCGTACAGTCAACGCAACTGAAGACTTCCTCCAGTTGAGAACTGACCAGTTGAAGAATCCTTCCAGTTGAAGTCGAAGACAACAAGTGGAAGATAGAGAATGACAATGGCAGCGAAGCGCAGTTGACATTCTAGTCAGTTACAAACTGGAGACCGTCAGTGGAAAGCTCTTACAAAGCTTTACACTGATTACGAGGAATTGACTTTTGTGCTTTATGTGCTTTTACCCGGATAAAAGATTTATCTTATTATTTAAGTACAAAAAGGTACATAAAGCTGGTTGAGTAGAGTTGCTTTATACTGCAACTTTACACTGCATTTTAAGGAATTAAATGCTATTCCTTAAATGGTCTCAACCATATTTGTACGGCCAAAGTTAACATCCCAATGTTAACTTTGCCTATAAATACAAGTCATTGCACAACCAAGAATATTACTTCTTCGAACACACTTCGATAGAATTCACACTTTGCATACCTGCAATATTCTTGGTGAACTTGTACAATATTCTCTCAATCGTAAAAAGGAACATTTCACAACTTTAAGTGTTTCGATTGTTTGAGAAATTCCGAGTGTAGATCAATTGTAGTTCATAGGTTGTTAGGATATTTACATTCTTGTATTATCTTGGTTCCGCAACAACCTTGTAATTTATTTAAATTAATAAATAAATTACACTTGAAAATTACATATTGTCTCACCAATTTACTTTACAAGTTATTTGTATTATTGCATTGTTCTTTACTTATTGTCATTTAAATAAGTAATCTATCTAGAACTTGGTATATACACACTGCAACTGGTCGTCTCCAGTTCAGTGCATATATTGCAAAGTAACTCCACCATCGACATTGAGGTGTCTTCAGTAGTACCATCTATTGAGTTGGGACTTACAAAACCATGTAGTAGTTGGTATAACAGTAGGATGATAGAAACAGATGAAGGTGAAATATGTTGGATACCAGAAGTAGAGGAAGATGTAAGACCAGTTAAGGGTCAAGTTTTTGACACAATAGATGATTGCATTGAAATGTATGAGAAATATGCGTACCAATCGGGTTTTGACACTAGGCTATCCACACAGAAAAAAACAAACAGTGGAGTGGTTAGATTGAAGTACATTTTGTGTAATAAAGAAGGGAAACCACAAGGTGTAAGCATAGATACACTGAATCACGAAAACAGTGGCAAAAGAGTACGTATTTCGTCACTGCAAGTGACAGGATGTGAAGCACATGTCATATTCAAGCTGATTGAAGGCGACAATCGTACATATTAGACGAGTTTGAGGAAAAACACAATCATCAGCTGAATTCGGTGGAGCATAGACACTTATCGAGAAAACAAAGGAAATTGGGAATCTCTGAAATGACGTTTATTAATAAGGTTTCAACTTCGAATATAGGACCGACAAGAGCACATCATATCTACAGCAATATGCAAGGTTCTTACAAGAACACACACGACACAGTGAACGACTTCAAGAACTACAAGAAGAAAATCAATTGTTTTATAGGCTCAAGTGACGCGGATGATAAGTTATCTTATATTTAAGTAATAAAAGGTACATAAAGCTGGTTGAGTAAAGTTGCTTTATACTGCAACTTTACACTGCTTTTTAAGGAATTAAATGTTATTCCTTAAATGATCTCAACCACATTTGTGCGGCCAAAGTTAACATCCCAATGTTAACTTTGCCTATAAGTACAAGTCATTGCACAACAAGAATATTACTTCTTCGAACACACTTCGAAAGATTTCACACTTTGCATACCTGCAATATTCTTGGTGAACTTGTGCAATATTCTCTCAATCGTAAAAAGGAACATTTCACAACTTTAAGTGTTTCGATTGTTTTGAGAAATTCCGAGTGTAGATAAATTGTAGTTCATAGGTTGTTAGGATATTTATATTCTTGTATTATCTTGGTTCCGCAACAACCTTGTAATTTATTTAACATCAATAAATGAATTACACTTGAAAATTACATATTGTCTCATCAATTTACTTTACAAGTATTTGTATTATTGCATTGTTCTTTACTTATTGTCACTTAAATAAGTAATCTATCTAGAACTTGGTATATACTCCTGTAACTGGTCGTCTCCAGTTCAGTGCTTATATTGCAAAGTAACTCCACCATCGACATTGAGGTGTCTTCAGGTAGTACCATCTATTGAGTTGGGACTTACAAGTGGTATCAGAGCAGAAGGCTAGAAACAGATGAAGGTGAAATATATTGGATACCAGAAGTAGAGGAAGATGTAAGACCAGTTAAGGGTCAAGTTTTTGACACAATAGATGATTGCATTGAAATGTATGAGAGATATGCGTACCAAGCGGGTTTTGACACTAGGCTATCCACACAGAAAAAAACAAACAGTGGAGTGGTTAGATTGAAGTACATTTTGTGTAATAAAGAAGGGAAACCACAAGGTGTAAGCATAGATACACTTAATCACGAAAACAGTGGCAAAAGAGTACGTATTTCGTCACTGCAAGTGACAGGATGTGAAGCACATGTCATATTCAAGCTGATTGAAGGCCGACAATCGTACATATTAGACGAGTTTGAGGAAAAACACAATCATCAGCTGAATTCGGTGGAGCATAGACACTTATCGAGAAAACAAAGGAAATTGGGAATCTCTGAAATGACGTTTATTAATAAGGTTTCAACTTCGAATATAGGACCGACAAGAGCACATCATATCTACAGCAATATGCAAGGTTCTTACAAGAACACACACGACACAGTGAACGACTTCAAGAACTACAAGAAGAAAATCAATTGTTTTATAGTCTCAAGTGACGCGCAGATGTTGGTAAATAAAATGGAAAATAGACGAGAGCATGTCCCAAATTTTACCTTTGAATACAAGGTCAAAGATAACACGGAGTTGGAGTGTATGTTTTGGTCTGATGAGACAGCAAAGGCAAATTTCAAAGAATTTGGAGATATCATTTCATTCGATGCTACTTACAGGACAAACAGGCAAGTGTATGATGTTTTTATTCGGAATCATATTATTGTATTTACACATGTGAAAGTGTCGTTTATTCGTATCCTACACAGGGGTAAAATAACAGCCATAATGTGCGATTTCAGGTACAACATGATGTTTGTCCCATTCACCGGGATAGACAACCATAAGAAGACTGTGTCTATCAGAGCTGGTATGCTTAGGGATGAAACATCAGATTCTTACGTGTGGTTGTTGAAAGCGTTTTTGGATACATTTGGAAGCCAACCAAAGATGGTCGTCACCGATCAAGATGCAGCAATGAAGAAGGCCATTGCACTCATCTTAACGGAATCAAGGCACCGACTGTGCATGCGGCACATCACTCATAAGCTGCCTATGAAGGTACAAAATTGAAAATTTGACATTCTTCACATGTTTAGGACGATATTATACAGCCTGGCCCTCTTAAAAAAAGCACAATCTTCACATGTGTAGTTAGGCTTACCATTTCCATATGCAGGTAGGAAAACGCATGTTTGATAATACTGATTTCAAGAAGAAGTTCAACGACATAGTTTGGAACATATCATTGAGTACAAGGATGTTTGAGAAATGATGGGCAGAGATAATGAAGGAATTCAAGTTGGAAGATCATCCATGGTTCACGCATATGTATGATATCAGGTCTACATGGATACCAGCTTACTTCACAGACTTACCGATGTCGGGTTTGATGAGAACCACCTCAAGATCGGAAAGCGAAAACTCATTCTTCAGCAATTTCACGAATGGTGGAGCAACGTTGATTCATTTTATGATGTCGTATGAGTCTGCCATGCAGAGGCAGGGGAGCAGGTTAGAGGTTCTCGACCACCAGACGCATAATAAGAGACCACTGCTTAAAACCCCTCTTGTTATTGAGCAACACGCGTGCAATGTTTACACGCGTACCATTTTCCTGTTGGTGCAAAAAGAAATATATTTGGGAAGTTGGTGGTGTTCTCAGCATTCCGTGACCTCGGGGATGCAAGGATGTGATGTGATTGTGGTTAAAGAGATAAGGGAAGTTAAGAAAAACATACAAAAGGTGGTGGTCGGCAAAAAGAAAGACAAGAATGTTGAAGAGGTTGAAGACATCAAAACTGTGGATCAAGAAGAAGCTGAAGATGGAACGAAGCCCAGTTGACATTCTAGTCAGTTACAAACTGGAGACCGTCAGTGGAAAGCTCTTACAAAGTTTTACACTGATTACGAGGAATTGACTTTTATGCTTTATGTGCTTTTACCCGGATAATAAGATTTATCTTATTATTTAAGTAATAAAAGGTACATAAAGCTGGTTGAGTAAAGTTGCTTTATACTGCAACTTTACACTGCTTTTTAAGGAATTAAATGCTATTCCTTAAATGCTCTCAACCACATTTGTACGGCTAAAGTTAACATCCCAATGTTAACTTTGCCTATAAATACAAGTCATTACACACCAAGAATATTACTTCTTCGAACACACTTCGAAAGAATTCACACTTTGCATACCTGCAATATTCTTGGTGAACTTGTGCAATATTCTCTCAATCGTAAAAAGGAACATTTCACAACTTTAAGTGTTTCGATTGTTTTGAGAAATTCCAAGTGTAGATCAATTGTAGTTCATAGGTTGTTAGGATATTTACATACTTTGTATTATCTTGGTTCCGCAACAACCTTGTAATTTAATTAAAGTTAATAAATAAATTACACTTGAAAATTACATATTGTCTCACCAATTTACTTTACAAGTATTTTATTATTGCATTGTCTTTACTTATTGTCACTTAAATAAGTAATCTATCTAGAACTTGGTATATACTCACTGTAACTGGTCGTCTCCAGTTCAGTGCTTATATTGCAAAGTAACTCCACCATCGACATAGAGGTGTCTTCAGGTAGTGCCATCTATTGAGTTGGGACTTACAGAGATAATAATAAATAGGGATGATAGAAACAGATGAAGGTGAAATATATTGGATACCAGAAGTAGAGGAAGATGTAAGACCAGTTCAGGGTCAAGTTTTTGACACAATAGATGATTGCATTGAAATGTATGAGAGATATGCGTACCAAGCGGGTTTTGACACTAGGCTATCCACACAGAAAAAAACAAACAGTGGAGTGGTTAGATTGAAGTACATTTTGTGTAATAAAGAAGGGAAACCACAAGGTGTAAGCATAGATACACTGAATCACGAAAACAGTGGCAAAAGAGTACGTATTTCGTCACTGCAAGTGACAGGATGTGAAGCACATGTCATATTCAAGCTGATTGAAGGCCGACAATCGTACATATTAGACGAGTTTGAGGAAAAACACAATCATCAGCTGAATTCGGTGGAGCATAGACACTTGTCGAGAAGACAAAGGAAATTGGGAATCTCTGAAATGACGTTTATTAATAAGGTTTCAACTTCGAATATAGGAGCGACAAGAGCTCATCATATCTACAGCAATATGCAAGGTTCTTACAAGAACACACACGGCACAGTGAACGACTTCAAGAACTACAAGAAGAAAATCAATTGTTTTATAGGCTCAAGTGACGCGCAGATGTTGGTAAATAAAATGGAAAACAGACGAGAGCATGTCCCAAATTTTACTTTCGAATACAAGGTAAAAGATAACACGGAGTTGGAGTGTATGTTTTGGGCCGATGAGACAGCAAAGGCAAATTTCAAAGAATTTGGAGATATCATTTCATTCGATGCTACTTACAGGACAAACAGGCAAGTGTATGATTTTTCTATTCGGAATCATATTATTGTATTTACACATGTGAAAGTGTCGTTTATTAGTATCCTACACAGGGGTAAAATAACAGCCATAATGTGCGATTTCAGGTACAACATGATGTTTGTCCCATTCACCGGGATAGACAACCATAAGAAGACTGTGTCTATCGGAGCTGGTATGCTTAGGGATGAAACATCAGATTCTTACGTGTGGTTGTTGAAAGCGTTTTTGGATACATTTGGAAGCCAACCAAAGATGGTCGTCACCGATCAAGATGCAGCAATGAAGAAGGCCATTGCACTCGTCTTAACGGAATCAAGGCACCGACTGTGCATGTGGCACATCACTCAGAAGCTGCCTATGAAGGTACAAAATTTAAAATTTGACATTCTTCACATGTTTAGGACGATATTATATAGCCTGGCCCTCTTAAAAAAGCGCAATCTTCACATGTGTAGTTAGGCTTACCATTTCCATATGCAGGTAGGAAAACGCATGTTTGATAAAACTGATTTAAAGAGATAAGGGAAGTTAAGAAAAACATACAAAAGGTGGTGGTCGGCAAAAAGAAAGACAAGAATGTTGAAGAGGTTGAAGACATCAAAACTGTGGATCAAGAAGAAGCTGAAGATGGAACGGAAGATGAAACCGAAAATGCAACAGGGACGGGAACCACGACCCAAACTGTGAAAAAAGTATATACTTTCCAGGTATGCTACTGAAAAACTCACTTAGCACATTTACTTACACATGGGTAGGTACATTTGATAATATATGCTACGCATGGGTAGGACAGCTTATTAGAGTTTTTTAGATGTAACAACGTGTCCTATTCTCTTGTGTGATATTAAGGTGACACATAACAAGCAAGATGGAACCACTGATTGTAGCTGCATGACTTTCCCGAGATATGGATTTTTATGCCGACACATATTTTGTGTGTTCAAGAACTTGGATGTTCAACAAATTCCAGAAAAATACATCCTAAGAAGGTGGAAAAAGGATTTGATACCTCCAGGAATGAGAACACGAAGATATATATGGTGGATTAAGTGAAGAATGTGAGAGGATGGGAAATGAGTTGCATTTTATGGTAGATGTTTGCGTAGATATATTGGAGAAGGATGAGAAAAGCTGTCTGATTTTGTTGAAAAAGTCAGGGCGCTAAAAGATGAGATAGAGGCTACACATCCAAACTCGAGAGATTCTTAGGAGTTCCCAAGCCAAGTAACAATGATGTTCAAAATCCACCTCTTTTACCATACAAGGGATGCGGAAAGGACAACAGATTAAAGTCTCTAAAAGAAAAGGTGACTGAAAAATATCTAAAGCCAGAAAGAAAGTGCAAAAAGTGTGGGATATTGACAAGTGACCACGACGCAAGGAATTGTGAAAAGAAGAAAGCAGAAAAAGCTAAAGCAGAGGCGGTGGCTCTCGCTCTTGAAAACCTTGAAAAAAAGTGATCACTCGGATGTTTGAATTAGTCTATACAGATAGATAAATATATAAAAGATGTAGTTCATGGATAATTTTTCCTTTCCTTTTTTCCGAATGTTCAGCAATAATGTCCTACACATGTTTAAGAACTTGTGTGAGCAATGCAATTGAATGATTTACTTTTGTTACTTGAATGAAATTCAATGTAAATTTAGGTTTTCAATGTGCAAGTTGTATACCTTACACATGGGTAAGTTACTTATAAAGTTCAAAATAGTTGGCCAGAACTGGTAAGTTTATAACTTACACATGGGTAAGTACGACCTACACATGTGTAGGAAAGACCTGGAACTGGTGAGTTGTATAACCTGCCCATGGGTAAGTACAACCCCATGGGTAAGTACAACCTACACATGGGTAAGTTACTTATAAAGTTCAAAAATGATGAGGACGCATTGTAAAACCTAACCCTCGACCTTCAAACCCTAAACCCTAGAGCGGGATGTAGTAGGGGACGGATGTATACGGTACGCTTTAGGGTTTAGGGTTTGAAGTTGTAGGGTTAGCCTAACGGCTAACCCTACAACTTCAAACCCTAAACCCTAAAGCTTAATTGCTAATCCGAGGGGAAACTACATTCTAAAAACCCTGAAAATCTAAACCCTAAATGCTAAACCCTAAAAACCTAAAACGGATGAGGGTTCCCACTCTAGGGTTTAGGGTTTGAAGCCCGAGGGTTAGCCTATCGGCTAACCCTCGACCTTCAAACCCTAAACCCTAGAGCGGGATGTAGTAGGGGGACGGATGTGGTAGGGGAAGGACGCATTCTAAAACCCAAAATGCTAAACCCTAAAGATGTGTAGGTTTAGCAATGCATTTGGATGATTTACTCTAGCTACTTGATTTACTTTTGTTACTTGAATGAAATTCAATGTAAATTTAAGTCTAAGTTTTCAATGTGCAAGTTGTATACCTTACACATGAGTAAGTTACTTATGAAGTTCAAAATAGTTGGCCAGAACTAGTGAGTTTATAATTACACATGGGTAATAAAATTCAATGTAAATTTAAGTTTTCAATGCGCAAGTTGTATACCTTACACATGGGTAAGTTACTTATAAAGTTCAAATAGTTAGCCAGAACTGGTAAGTTTATAACTTACACATGGGTAAGTACGACCTATACAGGTAGGAAAACGCATGTTTGATAATACTGATTTCAAGAAGAAGTTCAACGACATAGTTTGGAACATATCATTGAGTACAAGGATGTTTGAGAAATGATGGGCAGAGATAATGAAGGAATTCAAGTTGGAAGATCATCCATGGTTCACGCATATGTATGATATCAGGTCTACATGGATACCAGCTTACTTCACAGACTTACCGATGTCGGGTTTGATGAGAACCACCTCAAGATCGGAAAGCAAAAACTCATTCTTCAGCAATTTCACGAATGGTGGAGCAACGTTGATTCATTTTATGATGTCGTATGAGTCTGCCATGCAGAGGCAGGGGAGCAGGTTAGAGGTTCTCGACCACCAGACGCATAATAAGAGACCACTGCTTAAAACCCCTCTTGTTATTGAGCAACACGCGTGCAATGTTTACACGCGTACCATTTTCCTGTTAGTGCAAAACGAAATATACTTGGGAAGTTGGTCGTGTTCTCAGCATTCCGTGACCTCGGGGATGCAAGGATGTGATGTGATTGTGGTTAAAGAGATAAGGGAAGTTAAGAAAAACATACAAAAGGTGGTGGTCGGCAAAAAGAAAGACAAGAATGTTGAAGAGGTTGAAGACATCAAAACTGTGGATCAAGAAGAAGCTGAAGATGGAACGGAAGATGAAACCGAAAATGCAACAGGGACGGGAACCACGACACAAACTGTGAAAAAAGTATATACTTTCCAGGTATGCTACTGAAAAACTCACTTAGCACATTTACTTACACATGGGTAGGTACATCTGATAATATATGCTACGCATGGGTAGGACAGTTTATTAGAATTTTTTAGATGTAACAACGTGTCCTATTCTCTTGTGTGATATTAAGGTGACACATAACAAGCAAGATGGAACCACTGATTGTAGCTGCATGACTTTCCCGAGATATGGATTTTTATGCCGACACATATTTTGTGTGTTCAAGAACTTGGATGTTGAACAAATTCCAGAAAAATACATCCTAAGAAGGTGGAAAAAGGATTTGATACCTCCAGGAATGAGAACACGAAGATCGAGGTATGGTGGATTAAGTGAAGAATGTGAGAGGATGGGAAATGAGTTGCATTTTATGGTAGATGTTTGCGTAGATATATTGGAGAAGGATGAGAAAAGCTGTCTGATTTTGTTGAAAAAGTCAGGGCGCTAAAAGATGAGATAGAGGCAATAGAGAGATTCTTAGGAGTTCCCAAGCCAAGTAACAATGATGTTCAAAATCCACCTGTTTTACCATACAAGGGATGCGGAAACGACAGCAGATTAAAGTCTCTAAAAGAAAAGGTGACTGAAAAATATCTAAAGCCAAAAAGAAAGTGCGGAAAGTGTGGGATATTGACAAGTGACCACGACGCAAGGAATTGTGAAAAGAAGAAAGCAGAAAAAGCTAAAGCAGAGGCGGTGGCTCTCGCTCTTGAAAACCTTGAAAAGAAGTAATCACTCGGATGTTTGAATTAGTAGATAGATAAATATATAAAAAAGATGTAATTCATGGATAATTTTCCCTTTTTCTTTTTTCCGAATGTTCAGAAATAATGTCTTACACATGTTTAAGAACTTGTGTGAGCAATGCAATTGAATGATTTACTCTAGCTACTTGATTTACTTTTGTTACTTGAATGAAATTCAATGTAAATTTAAGTTTTCAATGCGCAAGTTGTATATCTTACACATGGGTAAGTTACTTATAAAGTTTAAATAGTTAGCCAGAACTGGTAAGTTTATAACTTACACATGGGTAAGTACGACCTACACATGTGTAGGAAAGACCTGGAACTGGTGAGTTGTATAACCTGCCCATGGGTAAGTACAACCTGCCCATGGGTAAGTACAACCTACACATGGGTAAGTTACTTATAAAGTTCAAAAATGATGAGGACGCATTGTAAAACCCTAAACCCTCGACCTTCAAACCCTAAACCCTAGAGCGGGATGTAGTAGGGGGACGGATGTATACGGTATGCTTTAGGGTTT
>CM067175.1:101638785-101711285 GCA_034093135.1 Erigeron breviscapus
GAAATTGTTAGCCAAAAGAAATTTAGACAAAGTATCATACCATGCCCTTGGAGCTTGCTTCAAGCCATAGAGAGCTTTATCAAGCTTGAAAACATGATCAGGAAACTTTGAACTTTCAAAACCTGGAGGTTGTTCAACATAGACTTCTTCTTCCAATTTCCCATTTAGAAATGCACTCTTCACATCCATTTGATAGACTTTGAAACCTTTGTGTGCAGAGAAGGCCAAGAACATTCTGATTGCCTCTAGTCTTGCCACAGGTGCAAAATTCTCATCATAATCAATTCCATCCTCTTGTCTGTAACCAAGAGCTACCAATCTAGCTTTGTTTCTGGTCACAACTCCCCCTTTCATCCATTTTGTTTCTGTAGATGTAACACCCCGAGCTAGGCTCGAAATACTACCGAAAAGATATAGCGTATGCATGGGATTATCGTAGAACATGAACTATATGAAATAAAGGGGATTCGGTGAATCCAACATCCACAAACAAGTCATGTCATAAATCGAGAAAATCAAGCGTATGCACAATTGAACTATGTCATCAATCAAGACACACCAACATGTAATTTCACAATCAATCAAGTCAACACACAAAAGTTGTACACTTTTCAGCCCGAATCTCAATTGAGTAGGGAGCTACGAAACTCACCTTGATTTCCAAGCAAAACGACAAGTTAATATCGAGCTATAAATGTCCAACAACCGCCACGTGTCCACAACCTAACAAGGTACATCACAATACAATCAATTTTAACCTTAACAACCCTAAACGAGCTGGTCTAGTAGGTTCAAGTCAAGTCCATAATCAATCAATGTCCACCAATGACCTTCACACATGTACTCACACAATGAAACTACTCAAGGTAGATAAAATACGCATAGTAAACAGGAACAAGTAAAATGATATCAATAAGTATCTAACAAGTTCTATAATGCCAAACATGTCTATCAATGTCCCTCAAATGTACTCAATTGCACGTCATGTACTTCATTGTACTCAATTGCACGTAATGTACTTCATTGTACTCAATTGCACGTTATGTACTTCATTGTACTCAATTGCACGTAATGTACTCAATGCACGTAATGTACTTCATTGTACTCAATTGCACGTAATGTACTTGCAGTAATGTACTCTTGTACTCAAATGCACGTAATGTACTTCATTGTACTCAATTGCACGTAATGTACTTCATTGTACTCAATTGCACGTAATGTACTTCATTGTACTCAATTGCACGTTATGTACCTCAAATGCACGTAATGTACTCAAATGCACGTCATGTACTCAAATGTACTCAAATGCACGTCATGTACTCCAATTGTACTCAATTGCACGTAATGTACTTCATCGTACTCAAATGCACGTAATGTACTTCATTGTACTCAATTGCACGTAATGTACTTCATAGTACTCAATTGCACGTAATGTACTTCATTGTACTCAATTGCACGTAATGTACTTCATTGTACTCAATTGCACGTAATGTACTTCATTGTACTCAATTGCACGTAATGTACTTCATTGTACTCAATTGCACGTAATGTACTTCATTGTACTCAATTGCACGTAATGTACTTCATTGTACTCAATTGCACGTAATGTACTTCATATGTACTCAAATGCACGTCATGTACTTCATTGTACTCAATTGCACGTAATGTACTTCATTGTACTCAATTGCACGTAATGTACTCATCATTGTACTCAAATGCACGTCATGTACTTCATTGTACTCAATTGCACGTAATGTACTTCATTGTACTCAATTGCACGTAATGTACTTCATTGTACTCAATTGCACGTAATGTACTTCATTGTACTCAATTGCACGTAATGTACTTCATTGTACTCAATTGCACGTAATGTACTTCATTGTACTCAATTGCACGTAATGTACTTCATTGTACTCAATTGCACGTAATGTACTTCATTGTACTCAATTGCACGTAATGTACTTCATTGTACTCAATTGCACGTAATGTACTTCATTGTACTCAATTGCACGTAATGTACTGTACTTCATTGTACTCAATTGCACGTAATGTACTTCATTGTACTCAATTGCACGTAATGTACTTCATTGTACTCAATTGCACGTAATGTACTTCATTGTACTCAATTGCACGTAATGTACTTCATTGTACTCAATTGCACGTAATGTACTTCATTGTACTCAATTGCACGTAATGTACTTCATTGTACTCAATTGCACGTAATGTACTTCATTGTACTCAATTGCACGTAATGTTGCACGTAATGTACTTCATTGTACTCAATTGCACGTAATGTACTTCATTGTACTCAATTGCACGTAATGTACTCAAATGCACGTAATGTACTTCATTGTACTCAATTGCACGTAATGTACTTCATTGTACTCAATTGCACGTAATGTACTTCATTGTACTCAATTGCACGTAATGTACTTCATTGTACTCAATTGCACGTAATGTACTTCATTGTACTCAATTGCACGTAATGTACTTCATTGTACTCAATTGCACGTAATGTACTCAAATGCACGTAATGTACTTCATTGTACTCAATTGCACGTAATGTACTTCATTGTACTCAATTGCACGTAATTGCACGTAATGTACTTCATTGTACTCAATTGCACGTAATGTACTTCATTGTACTCAATTGCACGTAATGTACTTCATTGTACTCAATTGCACGTAATGTACTTCATTGTACTCAATTGCACGTAATGTACTTCATTGTACTCAATTGCACGTAATGTACTTCATTGTACTCAATTGCACGTAATGTACTTCATTGTACTCAATTGCACGTAATGTACTTCATTGTACTCAATTGCACGTAATGTACTTCATTGTACTCAATTGCACGTAATGTACTTCATTGTACTCAATTGCACGTAATGTACTTCATTGTACTCAATTGCACGTAATGTACTTCATTGTACTCAATTGCACGTAATGTACTTCATTGTACTCAATTGCACGTAATGTACTTCATTGTACTCAATTGCACGTAATGTACTTCATTGTACTCAATTGCACGTAATGTACTTCATTGTACTCAATTGCACGTAATGTACTTCATTGTACTCAATTGCACGTAATGTACTTCATTGTACTCAATTGCACGTAATGTACTTCATTGTACTCAATTGCACGTAATGTACTTCATTGTACTCAATTGCACGTAATGTACTTCATTGTACTCAATTGCACGTAATGTACTCAAATGCACGTAATGTACTTCATTGTACTCAATTGCACGTAATGTACTTCATAGTACTCAAATGCACGTAATGTACTTCATTGTACTCAATTGCACGTAATGTACTTCAAATGCACGTAATGTACTTCATTGTACTCAATTGCACGTAATGTACTCAAATGCACGTAATGTACTTCATTGTACTCAATGTACTCAAATGCACGTAATGTACTTCATTGTACTCAATTGCACGTAATGTACTTCATTGTACTCAATTGCACGTAATGTACTTCATTGTACTCAATTGCACGTAATGTACTTCATTGTACTCAATTGCACGTAATGTACTTCATTGTACTCAATTGCACGTAATGTACTTCATTGTACTCAATTGCACGTAATGTACTTCATTGTACTCAATTGCACGTAATGTACTTCATTGTACTCAATTGCACGTAATGTACTTCATTGTACTCAATTGCACGTAATGTACTTCATTGTACTCAATTGCACGTAATGTACTTCATTGTACTCAATTGCACGTAATGTACTTCATTGTACTCAATTGCACGTAATGTACTTCATTGTACTCAATTGCACGTAATGTACCTCAAATGCACGTAATGTACTTCATTGTACTCAAATGCACGTACAATGCACGTAATGTACTTCATTGTACTCAATTGCACGTAATGTACTTCATTGTACTCAATTGCACGTAATGTACTTCATTGTACTCAATTGCACGTAATGTACATGCACGTAATGTACTTCATTGTACTCAATTGCACGTAATGTACTTCATTGTACTCAATTGCACGTAATGTACTTCATTGTACTCAATTGCACGTAATGTACCACTAATGTACTTCATTGTACTCAATTGCACGTAATGTACTTCATTGTACTCAATTGCACGTAATGTACTTCATTGTACTCAATTGCACGTAATGTACTTCATTGTACTCAATTGCACGTAATGTACTTCATTGTACTCAATTGCACGTAATGTACTTCATTGTACTCAATTGCACGTAATTGCACGTAATGTACTTCATTGTACTCAATTGCACGTAATGTACTTCATTGTACTCAATTGCACGTAATGTACTTCATTGTACTCAATTGCACGTAATGTACTTCATTGTACTCAATTGCACGTAATGTACTTCATTGTACTCAATTGCACGTAATGTACTTCATTGTACTCAATTGCACGTAATGTACTTCATTGTACTCAATTGCACGTAATGTACTTCATTGTACTCAATTGCACGTAATGTACTTCATTGTACTCAATTGCACGTAATGTACTTCATTGTACTCAATTGGACTTACGGATCAAAAGTTATAAGCGTTTGAAGTTGACAAAGAGTCACTGGTTCAGCAGCTTTTCACTGCGCCGCAGTGGGGTCTGGCACCTCCCACTGCGCCGCAGTCAGCCAAATCTGCTGCAGAAACTTAGCCAAAAACGATCCAAAACAACCCAAAACCCCATTTTTGACCCCATAATCGACCATGGATGATCTAGGACCCAATTTCAAGCCTAAATCCACATATTTGGACATAAACAAACATAACCCACCTCATAAACTCGAATCATAACATCAAATTCATGCCCAAATCATTTGACCCATTTCAAAACCCTAATTTAACCCTAATCGCATTTTGACCCGATTCGTGACCCGAATTTACTTGTAATCAACTAAAAGCAAGTTAATAAACATAAAATGATGATTAAGGGATGAGTTTCACTTACTAATTCTTCTTCCAAAAGCTTTACCCGAATTTGACCCAAAAGAGAAAGTTCTTGCACTTTTTGATGACCCAAATCTTGATATGATGCAAAGGAGATGAAATAGATGATGTTTCTAGCACTAATCTAACTTGAAACCATAATCTTGGTGTAAGAATCTTAGAGAGAGATAGAGAGAATGAGAGTGTGTTTTTGTTCTTGGAAGTGAATTAGAGAGAAGAAGAAGATAGAATGAAATGGGTGGAGGAGGAGGGGTTAGAAGGGGGGCCGGCCTAGACTCCAAAAGGGTAGGCTCCCGCTCCGCTAAATTCGACAAATAGCTAAACGTTAACCCTTTAAATGCCAAAACGAACTCACAACATACTTTAACTTAACGTTTCGCTAAAACTCCTTATTCTCCCAAGTTTCTACCTTGATTTACAAAAGTCATTTACATTTAGTTGTTTTTAAATTGTAAGCATCGATTAGCACGACTAATGAACTCGACTAGCGCATAAGTCCCAAATTGCACGACAAATTGATCTATATGTACACATTGCACTTAAATGAACCCCAAAAGACTTAAGTTTATCTTACTAACCAAATTGTTAGCCAAATGGCACAAATAGTCAACGGTCAAAAGTCACGGTTGTTACAGTAGACGCACTTGGTTCCAATCACAGTCTTGTGATGAGGTCTTGGAACAAGTTCCCAAACCTTGTTTCTTTCAAACTGTGTGAGTTCATCTTGCATTGCATTAACCCAAGATGGATCTGCCAGAGCTTTACTCACAAAATTAACAAACATGCAAAAATTTCATGTTGCCTTCCTTCTTGTTTTCACACCAGTAAGAGGATCACCAATGATTTGGTTAATTGGATGACTCCTTGTCCATTTTGTCACGTGAATTGGATTATTTGCAACTGGGACAATGGGTTGATTCAGATTAGAAGGTCCAGCTTGATCTGCTTGTGGAAGAGGCTGATCAGCTTGGACTGGAGTAGTAGAATCTGAACCAGCTTGAACATCATTTGATGGATTAAGAGTTGTCTCTTCAAGAGTTGGATTAGCTTGCTCATTATCAAAGATTGGAACACATTCTTCTTCTTCAATGAGTTGCTCCCCCTGAGTTTGAGCATTATTAGTTTCAACTGGAGGATTAGTTGGAGGCTCATTCTCAGGTACAGCCAGTTCTTCAAAATCGAAATCTTCATCTTCAGGAGGAGAGCAATGTGGCTTGGAACAACCTTCTTCTATGCTAACATTGATAGAGTTTTCAATTGTTTTGGTCCTTTTGTTGTAAACTCTGTAGGCCTTCATCATTGTTGCATATCCAAGTAGGATACCTTCATCTGCTTTCTCATCAAACTTTCCAAGATGGTCTTTCTGATTCAAAATGTAACAAGGACTTCCAAACATTCTTAGGAAACCAATTTCTGGTTTTCTCCCCCTAAGAAGTTCATATGCAGTCTGCTGGTGCCTTTTCACAATAAGGGATCTATTCTGGGTAAAGCAAGCTGTGTGAACTGCTTCAGCCCAGAAATGAGACTTGACATTGTTTTGAACCATCATGGATCTGGCAGCTTCAATAAGAGTTCTCTTTCTTCTTTCTCCAACACCATTTTGCTGAGGAGTTCTGGCAGCTGATTAGACTTGTGAAATTCCCTTTTCACTACAGAATGAGTTAAGAGTGATATTCTTGAATTCAGTACCATTATCACTTCTTAACTGCCTGACTGGCCTCTTGTAGAGAATTTCAGCTTGCTTGATGAAATGAATTATGCTGTCAGCAGCTTCACTCATGTGCTTTAGAAAGAAAACCCAGGTATATCTAGAATATTCATCAACAATAACCAAGGAGTATCTCATTCCAGAGAATGAAGGAGTACTAATTGGTCCAAAGAGATCCATATGAAGCAGATCCAAACAATTATCAATGGTTGAGCATGTTTTATACTTAAAAGTAGCTTTGTGTTGTTTGCCTTTCTCACAAGCACCACACAGCTTGTCCTTCTCATATTTTATCACTGGAAGACCAGATACCAACTCTTTCTTGCACGGCTTGTTGATATCTTTGAAATTCATATGAGACAGCCTTTTATGCCACAACCAGTTCAGCTCATCTTGAGTCTTTGACATGAAACAAACTTCCCTAGTGACAGTTGGTTTTCTCATGTCAAAAGAATATAATGACTCATCCTTTTTTGCAATAAGAACCACATTGCCTTCTAAATCAAGAACAATTCCCTTATCAGATGTGAATCTCATTTCATAGCCAGCATCACACAATTGACTTACACTGATCAAATTGTGCTTCAAACCATTCACATATGAGACCCTTCTGAAGGTAAGGGGACCATTAGAAAGTATACCAAATCCTTCTATCTTTCCTTGAGAGTCATCTCCAAAAGTAACAATAGGACCAGCGCGAATCCTAAAGCTACATAGCAGGGACTTACATCCGGTCATATGCTTGGACCACCCACTGTCCAAGTGCCAGGTATTATCATCATGATCACCCTGCATTTATAATAAGAGATTAGTTCTTTTTGGGAACCCATCCAAGGATGGGTTCACCAGAGTTGACCTTCTGGTCTGACTCAGACTGGGAGACTGAACTTAAACTCTTATCACATTTGGACACCCATTGTTGCTTGACCTGTCCTTGACCAGATTTGAAATTCTTTTTAGCAATATTTAGAGTTTCCTTTTTGGGAAAACCTTTGCCTATTCCAGATTTCTTAAATTCAGATCTCAATTCTCTTTGATCAACAATTTTTGGATCAGACACATTTTTAAGAAGATTGACATCAATTGAAACCTCACCAGTTCTGGACTCAACATATTTAGAAATCATTTTGTCAGAGTCAGATTTGGTGTTATTTGAAACAGACTCAGATTTTATTTGTGACTCATTTCCTTGGGAACCAGACTTCTCATTATTTAACAACTTTATTTTCTCTTTAGGAACACTATGATCTCTAACCTTTCTTTTGTTTTTCTTTGAGACATTCTTGTTTGTTTTAAACTTTGAATCTGACACAGATTGGGTAATGGTCAATTTGGATAAGTCAAGACTTTCCTCAGGTTTTAACTCAACAACCTTATCAGCTTCAGACACAGCTTCAGCAATGGTCTGACCAATGGTTTTAGGATCTTTAAACCCAATACCAGATTTTTGAACCAACTTAATTGGGTAGTGAAGGAGGCTGATAGCAAGGTTCCATAGCACATACTTCAGCAATGGTTATAGCCCTATCATAATCACCATCAAAAATAGCTTGGATCTGATGAGGAATTTGGTCATTTACACACTTAGCAGTTCTTTTAGAACAGATACACCATGATTCAGTTATTTGTTTAACTTTTAAAAACTTTTCTTCTGCAGTCTTAGCTTCTTTAACCAAAATAGAGTTTAATTGTTTTTAAGCTTTAACTTCAGATTCCAGTTTTTCTATGGTGTGACATATAGAACTGACATCAAGTTTCAAAACATGTATTTCCTTTTTGAGTTCTTGATTAAAGTGTTTTTGTAAAAGAACCTCATCACCAAGTCTATATAGTCTAGACAGTTTCTCATTATCAGACAAATTGGAAAAAGAAATTACCTCAGGTGGAGCAGTCTGACTGGTAGATGCCTGGTGAGCTGACTCAGATTGCTGTTGCATTTTGGCAAGATCTTCAGCAAACTTTTGAGTAGCTTCTTTAGCCATGAAACACTTGGCATCTTTATATAGCTCATCATCAGATGAAGTGGCACTTTCAGCCCAGTCTTTGGCTACCAGACTCTTCTCACTTTTGTTCACCTTCTTAGTCAGCTCAGCTACTTGAGCTTTTAAGGCTTTGTACTTAGTCTTGAGCTTAGAGTAATTTTCACCTCTTCCACCTTTGGCTGGCACAGCTTGAGAAGACTCTTTTGACCTGCAATCTCCAGCCATCTGTCCAGTATTGCCACATTTGTAACAAGTGACTTTGGACATGTCAAATGGCTTCTTTATCTTATCAGCTTGGCCACCTTTTTCTTTTCCTTTAAACTTATTAAAGGATCTCCTTCTGATCCTTTCAGCCAACATAGCTACTTCATTAGCTAGTTCATCACCATCAAATTCATCACATTCAGATTCAGCACAAATAGAGTTAGGATGAGAAATCACAGGAATATCATCATTAACATAAGGAATGATCTCATTACTAATTGAACTAGGGTGTTCAGACATAGAAGCAACAAATGCAACAGCAGGCTGACTATAAGAATCACCCATAGCAATTAACTTTTCTGCCTCTGAACACTCTTGGTTATGAAGTAAACCAAAGAGTCCAGGGAGCTCAAGATCATGATAAACAGAACTTAATTTAACAGATGAAATATAGTTGTTCCATTTAGGTGGTAATGAATCAAGAAATTTACTCTTTAAAACCTCATTTTTCTTAACAATTCCAACAGCAGCTAAATCATTTACCAAAGCATTAAAGCGGGTATGAGTGTCAGTCAAGGATTCATTTCGCAAAGAGAAAAATCTCTCATACCTCCTGGTTAAAGTAGTAATGGTGGATTCCATGGATGTAGAGCAACCCTCAAACATAATTGTCAATGTACCCCACATTTTCTTAGCTGTAGAACACATTTTTATTGAATGGTAAAGGTCTTTGGGCACAGCTTGGACAATGAAATTTCTAGCCTTCACATCCAAGTTTGCCAACCTCCTATCCTCATCCCCCCAATCTGTCTTGTCCTTAACAATAGATTTGACTATGGCAGGAATGGTTGGTTGACCTTCCCTGACCACAGCTTCTACTACAATGGTTTGTGTAGAAACATAAGGACCATCCGCAAGGATGTCAGGCATATTGGTATCGATGGATTCAAGGAACAAAGACATTCTACCTTTCCACCCACTGAAATCATCTTTATCAAACATGGGTGGTCTGGTTGAAGAACCATTATCAATATAAGATGACATAATGTTTTACTATTAAAGAAAATAAGCAAGGATTAAGTCAAGTTAATTCTTAACCCCCGCTCTGATACCAATTGATACGTCCCAGGGTGTATCAATATACCAAAGTATATTTTACACAGAACAGTTGTAGATGGGGTGAATACAACTTTCCTTAAACTTTACTATTTTTAAACTAAACGTTTTAAGACTCAGTTTATATATTAAACAAGTAAAGAACAGGAATCATTAAAACAGTAAAGCAGTAAATAAAGCAACACATTCTTGAACACAGATTGTATTTTTCAAATGTAATCCTTTATTAAGAAATAATCTATACAAAGACTTACATGGTTGTTGCGGAATAAAGATAGCCTATAGATATCTAAACAACCCTATGAAATGACAAACAACAATCAATAAGTTTCAGCTCAAGAGAATCAGCCCAAGCTGATCTCGTACAGACTAAGCTGTGTCTAAGAGCAAAGAAACTTGTGTGAAGAATGATTCTCAGGAATGCCACACATATGCAATCAAGGAATGAGGATTTTATAGGCAAAAGCCCTTCTTCTCTTGGTATCCAATTCAGCCACGTATTCTTCTTCCACTGGATGATGAAGGAATAATCAATCGTGCTTTTCATGGTACTTGTGGTCCCCTAAGTACAGCTGCACATTCTTCATCGTCCAATAAGTGTGTGGACATGCATATGTAAACCAACCACCAACCTGGATCCTAGGATTCTTCCTAGTCACGTCTTTTGTCCTTATCTTCCATCCAGGTTGTTATCTTCACTTGATTGTCAGACACAGATTGGGCCGTTTGTCAAGGCACCAATCTGCCTAAGTGTTTCTAAGCTGACTGCTAATCCCAAGCTGCCTTCCACTGCCAGCTTGGTCTTCTATCTTCAATCCTCCTCTTCGACTTGGATTGAATGCTATATTCTTGTTGGTGCAGCTTGAATAACACTGGCGTCCATAAAATATTACATTACAAAGTATGAAGCATGATCTGGGTCAGTTACATATCGTAAGCTGTGGCTTAGTCTGACCCAGATCAGATTACAATAACCAAAAGATTACTAAGTGTTTATAGGTCAAATTTGTCATCATTAAATTTACAATTACCATTGGGACTCAACGGTTTTGATTTGGGAGATTCTTCCTTCCAATGCACTTTACTATCACTCAAAGTTTTCAACAGCTCACCACACCAATCAATACTTTCAACCTTGGTATCACTTGTTATATAATGAAACACATCCTTACAAAGACGACCGCTACTGTCACAAGCTATCATCGTGTTGTAAAATACCATTAGAAAGTTCATCTTGAACATGTGGCCAGCATCTTTGGAACTCATTACATTGACAATATCAGTAGCTCTAACTGCTTTAGGTTTTATGCCGATATCCGTGAATTGCTTGAGCCAAACTGTTTCAAAATCAGTCGAGTTGTTTAAAGACCTCAAAGGGACCCCATCAGATTTGGAAATTCCAAGGACATGAGATACAACATCTCGGTCACATCGAATTTCTCCTTTCGAAGTCCTGATCACCATGTCAAGATCTTTAAAAGAACTCACAATGTAATGCCCAAGTTCGGGGTTGAATTTGGAGATTGAGAAGCCAATTAACGATCCAAATCCCATCTCACAAACCATTTTTTTCTGAGATGGACTTAGGGACGACATCATTTTAGCCAAAGGAGCTGGCGTAGTCCTGATGACAATTGACAGTAAATCAGAACCAAGATGGTTCGAAATCTTTGGAACTTTTTTTGCAGTTTCTTCCTCATCATCGTCATCATCATTAATCTGTTTCTTCTTATTCACCCTTGGCTTTTTGGGAGCTTTAACAGGCAATTCAACAGTCTTGGTTGAATTACCTTTCTTTTTCGCTTTCAGTTCCGACAATGTGACATTTACGTCATCTACAACATATATTGAACATATAAGAATCAGAATAAGATATATTAGAGTATACATAGTCAAATGTGAATGAAATATAGATAACTATACAAAAACAGAAATCAATAAAAGATCAATACATAATCAAATATGATTGTAGGTATAGAGACACAGGTAACTAAAACCTTAATACAAAATCAAATTTGATTGTACAACCAAAGTTACAAAACACAAATATATAGAATCTATATACAAAATCAAATTTGATTTTACACATACACTTACAAAAACAGAAATCAATAAAATATCAATACATAATCAAATATGATTGTAGGCATATAGACACAGGTAACTAAAACCTCAATACAAAATAAAATTTGATTGTAGAAACAAAGTTAAAAAACACAAATCTATAGAATCTATATACAAAATCAAATTTGATATTACACATACACTTACAAAAACAGAAATCACTAAAATCTCTAAAATCTCTATACATAATCAAATATGATTGTAGGCATATAGACACAAACACACATGTAACTAAAACCTCAATACAAAATCAAATTTGATTATACAAAGAAAGTTACAAAACAAAGATCTATAGAATCTATATACAAAATCAAATTTGATTTTACACATACAGTTACAAAAACAGAAATCACTAAAATATCAATACATAATCAAATATGATTCTAAACATAAAAGTAAACAATAACAGATAACTTACATATATATACAAAATCAATATTGATTCTACACATAAACTAAATAGCACTACAGAATCAAATATGATAAAATAAAATAACATTAAAAAAAAAACCTAAAAATAAATAAATTAAAATCCTAGAAAATCATATAAAATAAAAAAATAAAAATAATGAAGAAATAAAGATAAAATTTACCAGAAACAGAATTACACTTGCCGGAATCATCATCAACACCTTTCTGTTTTCTATTTGATGATTTTGACTTGTCAGCCATGATAAAAACCTAATCGCCGATGGAAATGATAATAAAGTGCGGCCAGCGAGAGAAAATCGATGGTTAGAGATAATCGCCGGTAGAGATAATGGCCGGAGAGAAAGAGAGAGGCAGAGTGTGTGTGTTTAAGTGTGTGTGTTTAAGTGTGTGAATCGGCGGTTTTAGAGTGTGAATCGCCGATTTGAGTGTGTGTTTGTGTGTGTTTATGTGTGTGTGTGTGTGTGAAAGTGAAAGATTTTGGGGGGAACGAAGTAAAAGAAGGATGCGAGTGAAATTACGATAAGAACCCTCTGTGTTATAATTTTAATTAGAAGTTAAATGTTAATCTCAACCATTGATTGGTTTGATCCAAGGGCTAAGACTAAGCCCTTGGGATTCATGGGAAATTAAGGATTCACATGAACAAACCACTGTGTTTGTGAGTTATGATCTAGAGATGATTATTATTGAAATTAAGGGTGAAACACTGAAACTATCAAAATATATATTGTTCGTGATCAGATCGACATGTAAATCACTTTTATAGTGGTATAAAAAAAATCATCATTCATCAACTATGTTTTTTTTACTATGGTGATAAATAGTATATCTAAGCCATGTTTAACTGATTTTTGCTCAAACTATTTGAGTGATACGTCCCAAGGTGTATCAATATACCAAAGTATATTGAACACTGAACAGTTGTAGAGGGGGGTGAATACAACTTTCCTCAATCTTTACAAACTTTTGAATGAAACGTTTTAAAGACTCAGACTCAAATACAAAGTAAGTAAAGAACAGGAATCAATAAAACAGTAAAGCAGGAAATAAACATTCTTGAACACAGATTACGTTTTTCAAATGTAACTCTTCATTAAGAAATAATCTATACAAAGAATTACAGGGTTGTTGCGGAATAAAGATAGCATACAGATATCTAAACAACCCTATGAAATGACAAACTACAATCAATAAGTTATTGCTCAAAAGAATCAGACCAAGCTGATCTCGTACAGACTAAGCTGTGTGTAAGAGCAGAGAAACCTGTGTGAAGAATGATTCTCAGGAAATGCCACTCATATGCATACAAGGAATGTAGCTTTTATAGGCGAAAGCTCCTCTTCACTTGGTATCCAAATCAACCACGTATTCTTCTATCATTGGACGATCAAAGGAATAATCAATCGTGCCTTCATCGTACTTGTGGTCCCCCACGTACAGCTGCACATTCTTCATCGTCCAATAAGAGTATGGACACGCATATGTATATCTAACCACCAACCTGGATCCTAGGATTCTTCCTAGTCACGTCATTTGTCCTTATCTTCCATCCAGGTTGTTATCTTCACTTGATTGTTAGACACAGATTGAGCGGTTTGTCAAGGCACCAATCTGCCTAAGTGTTTCCAAGCTGACTGCCAATCCCAAGCTGCCTTCCACTACCAGCTTGGTCCTCTATCTTCAATCCTCCTCTTGGACTTGGATCGAATGCTTTAACAATGTTGATGCAGCTTGAATAACACTTGCTTCCATAAGATATAACAGTACAAAGTATGAAGCCTGATCTGGGTCAGTTACAGATCGCAAGCTGTGTCTGCTTAGTGTGACCCAGATAAGATTACAAGAACCAAAAGATTACTAAGTGTTTATAGGTCAGATTTGTCATCATTAAATTTACATTTTATCATTGGGACTCAACAATCTCCCCCTATTTGATGATGACAAAACCTAACTACACTTCTAACTATCTGCTTACAAAGAATCAAAGTAAAATATGACTAACAGCTTGTGACCCTTTGAATCTTTTGGGTTCTTTTCAATCTGATTTGAAGTTCTTAACAAGACAACTGAATTTGTACAAAAGCTTGCATATATTGAGAGAATTTAAAAAATATTACAATAGAAAGTTAACTCCCAATCAATTCTACAGTTTCTTGTTTTACTTCAAAAGTTGGGGCAACTTTTACATCTACTTGCCTATCTAATCCTTCATCCACAAGGTACTGCTCATACCCATTACCATCTTCACTAAAATTAACACACAATCTGTATAAGGTAAATAGGTGCATAGTAGGTACCTCTTTCAGTTCAGCAGTCCTTTGGAATACAAGTTGCCCTCTTGCATTCACAAAATACATCCCATGTTCAGGTTCAGTGATGTGCAGCCCACCTCTAACATTTTGCACACCAGCAGGCAGAGACAGATTGAGATGGCTGAGAGTTTTGTCAAGAGCTTCAGGAGCCAATTGTTCAAGTACTTTTGAAGGATTCAAACTCTTCAAGAAGTCTGTATGAGTTCCTTCAGGACCATCAAGTTTGATATGCCTTCTCCTTTTCTTCTTGAGTGGCTCTTCATCCTCATCATCTTCCATATCATATGCATTGGGTCTTGGAAGGCCAGTGACATCAATCTTATGTTTCACAATTATGGCCAGCTTCTTCTCAAGGGCTTCCAAGACTGTCTCTCTATGAATGTCAGGCATTCCATAGACAATGTTGTGCAATTCAACCCAGTCTGTATAACCTAGATCAGACAGCTTGTCTAGATCATAAGTTTCCCTGTTATTTTCAAACCCTTCTCTTGTGAGTCTTATGCTAGGAATGGGTTGCCCTCTCCTTCTTTTCAATTGAACCTGGTTGATTGGCTCTGGATGCATTCTATGGTTAATTCTTTCAGTTGCTCTTCTTTTCTCCAGAGCTTCCAACCAATCATGGGCTTCAGCACTCTTTTTCATATCCTTCACTTTCTGTGATGGCGAACCACCACCTTCTTCTTTCCTTGGCTCTTTCTTTTAGATCCAATAGGTGCAAGGTCTTCTTCAACTTCAGCATTAAGTGTTTCTTGCAAAACCTTGGCAACCTCTGGATCAGATTGTAACTCAGCCAACTTCTCTCTTTCCAGTCTGTCCTCTACTACAAGTTTGTAAGCCTCTTTAACTGAAATTTTAAGTCCAGATGCATTTTGATAAGCCAGCTCCCAATCCTTTTCTTCTTGAGTCAAAACTTTTAAACCACTTGACCCAGCTTCAGTTAGTCTTTTCTTTACCATGAACTGAGACAGAGTGGCTTCATCATCACTAGAAGATGATTCATCATTTGTAACTTTGCGAGCTGTGTCAGTTTGAGTTGGCACAGATTTTAGAGGCACAGCTTGCATAGGGTCGGCTTGGACAGACTTCTCCTTTTCAACAACTTTTTTAACTTCAACAACCTTCCTTATATCTCCAGTTTCTTTTTCAACTACAACATCCTTCCTTATACCCCCCTTTTTCATTTTCAACTCTATCAGTGGTCTCCCCCTCAACTGTACCACTCTCCTTTTCTGGCTCTTCATTCACATTTCCATCCTTTGCACCTCCAGACTCAGATTCTGGTATTTTTATCTCCTCTTTCTCACCTTCCACATTTGAACCATAAACAATAATCCTCCTATCAACGTGGTTCTTTCTTTGTCTCACCCTTTCAAAGTAAGCATCGATATCCTTGTCCACCTCATCTCTTTGCCTTTGATATTATTCTTCAATTTCATCCTCAGTCATCTCACTCCTCTTCTTGGTAGAAGTAGAACCCTTCTCCCCCTTTTTGTCTTTTTTTTTTTGGTAAAGGGGAATTTAAACCCCGGTAAGCTTTAATAAATCACCCAAAGGATTATTACAAGTAGTTACAAGTGGATTGACAGAGTGTCAACCAATTCAAAAAAATGCCCTCATGAGCCCACTCATAGTAAATAAAGGAGACCCATAATGCAGGAAATGAACCAGCTAGGTGACTGAACAGGCTCAGATCACCTAACTATATCAAGAACACATGAATCTATCAAATGAAACTATGACTAGCAATCTAATTAACAAGAATGTAAATAAAGCTAGTCTTTATAGCACCCACCCTTCATGAACTAGGCAGTCTTTCCTGTATCTGACTCAACCTCCTCTATATCAGCTGGGTCTGTTCAACCTCAATCTTTATGAAACCATGAACTGAGCAGTATCACCTTCATCGCAAAACACTTCATCATCAGAATCCTCCACACAATCATTCTCAGTAGGAACAAGAGGCTCAGCAAAGGAGGTACTCGCATCAGCAGTGTTGATCTGACAAAGTGCATCATACTGGTTCCGAATCTCAACAGCAGGGCCAGGAGGAGTAAGAAAAGAATCATGATTTGTATGAGCCTGTTTACCTGAATGAGAATCAGGGCCTGTAGGATTATCTGTATGAATCTGAGGAGACCTCCGAGGGACTGTAGCTGTTGCAGTAGGAAATCTAACTGGTGCAGATGGATCTGTAGTGGCTATGGTAGATGTAGCTACTGCTGGAGCTTTACCCTTTGGATCCTGAGTATTCTTAGGGACATATATGACCTTGGGCTTAGGCATAGAAAATGAGGGAGCCTTCATGGGCTTTCTCTTCCGTCTCTTGGGCTTCTAAAACCCATCCTGGTACTGATTCTCTGGTGGAATAACCTGTTCGGGCCCTGGTGGGCCCTCCTTGGTCCCTGATGGACCTACCTGTGATGATGGAGCTGCAGAAGCCATGCAGGCTTCCATCTCTTTCTCTGTCCTTGGTCTCACACTACAATCATCAAATTTATGCCCGAATATCTTGCAATGTGAGCACCTAGGAGGTAACCAATGATACTCAAGTCTGAACCTTCTAACAACATCAAAAATCTCAGCCTCAACAAACATAGGGATATCTCGCAAAGAATTAAATTCAACCAAAACTCTAGCAAATACTGCCCTGCCTTTCTGTTTTTCACACATTTCAGCAGTATATCGATCAACAGCAATAGGGATACCAATAGAACTGACCAGATGGCTAAGAATATCATAAGTCCACAAAGCAGCTGGCATATCATAAATATTAACCCATAGGGAAACCTTGTCATTAGCTGGTTTGTTAAACCAGATTTCAGGTTCCCACTTCCTAAGCATAATGGGGATATCATTAAATAACCATGGCCCATTTTCAAACACATGCATCTGTTCCTGATCTGATTTGAACTTAAACAAAAAGAAATCCTGATCATTCAGTATCACATCCTCCAGTCCAAACTTTTTCCACAAACGATTGGCATGAAATTGCACAAAAGGGAAAGCAGGACGTTTACCAATAAAATGACCAACTAAGGTATTATTCCAACATTCACTTTGTTGTAACAAAAGTTCACGTGGAATAATAGCTCTAGAAACACCAGAAGTAATCGAGGGAGGGATGAATCTCAATTTACCTTTCTTGCTGATGTTTGCAGCCTCCTGGAAAATGGATGCAAAAGTACGCGGCTGCTGGACCTTGGGACTATCAGGATGTCCACCAAGATCATTCGGGGAGATATCATTCCGAGGAGCATCATCTGAAGCAACTGGTAAGTCCTGAGTATGATCTGTAGCTGGCTTAAAATAAGAGGCATCTGGAGGGAATTTTGGTGGATCTGGCATAGGAGGTAGTTGAGTATAACTACTTATAACATGCAAACCATGCAAAGATGGCTCAGCGATCGAGTTCAAACCAACCCCATTCGAATCACCCAACTCCCTCTCATCATCAACCTGCAAAAAACATTTTTATCCCTCGAGTCAGCCACTTTTTCCATGGTGGCCGATGCTGAAGATGTGTCAATATTATCACAGAGTTTGTCATTTTCAAATGGAATACCAAAATGCTTCTCAATTTCATCTGGAGGAATAGCTCGTTGTTGTGATCTCGAGCCCTCAACATTAGTGATTTTAGCCAAATGTTCAACTAAAATCCTATTCAATTCGACCACTTGATCTTTAGAGAGTCGTTTGTTACTGTCACTGTCATCAAGCATTTCCATTCCATCCTTAAGAATTTCAAATATATGTTCACGCTCTTCAGCACTCTCTTCAGAGCCATGGACTTGATCAGGCGTATCCGGGACCTCAGAAGCATCATGTATACCCCCCTCGTGGCCAGCCACCGATCCAGTGGTGGCCAGTGGTGGCTGTACGGTGGCATGACCCGAAGGATGATTTTGATCAAACTTTTTGGCCAAAATATTTTCCAATTCAGCAACTTGAGATTGATTAATCAAATCCAGCCCATCCCCAATCGGATTCACATTAATACCAATATTTAAATGGTCAAATGAGCGGATAGTGGAGGCTAACGGTGGTGGAACAGCGGTGGTGGCCAAATTAGGGTTTGTTATTAGGGTTTCGTCATTAGTAGCCCTATTTTTGTTCAATTTAGCAGCCAAAATCGATCCAGCAGCAACATCAACCAAAGACAGCCCCTCCCTATCCTTATTCAGATCTGTAATCTTTCTAGAAGCTGCCGTTTGTGGTGGTGATTTCATAGCAGTGGCAACATCAACAGAATTCGAAACAGAATCTTCCGCACCCACAGTCGGATCCTTCCCTATCTTTAATTGTTCATGACAGGTCGTAAAAGGTGGCGGCTGAGTGGTAAATGGCGGCGGTTGAAGGGATCTGGGCAATGATGGTTGTTCAGAATCCAAGAGTGAGCCGATTGAAACTTTAGAACATGAATTAATCGATTTTGAAGATGATCCAAGATTGTAAAAAGATTGTACAAAATTTTCTTCATCAGTTATCTTTTTTCTTCCTTTCTTTTTTCGTGAATTAGGCATCTTGTGTTACATGGATATGAAGGGAAATGAAAATAGGATCAAATGGTGAAGAAAACTAAGTGAAAATCCGGCCAAAATTGGCCGAAATTGACCAAAGATGGCCGGCGGCCAAAAGATATAAAATCGCCTCTTAGGAGAGAAAACTAGGGTTTAACGTTTTCCTATATTATCTTGTAAAGTAGTTGTACATTTCTCCCCCTTTTTGTCATCATCACCAGGGAAAGAACTCACAGGAGTGGCAAAGAGGCCTTTGAACTGATGGTCAATGACATCAATCTTCACATTTGTAAGACAGCAGGCCCTCCTTAATTCAACATAATCCTCATGGAGGAGTGCAACCTTGTTTTTGAAACTGTTTGAGGCTTCAATCAGATCCTTCTTGAAATCTGCTTGTGACTTTTTTGCAGATTGAAGCTCAACAGTTACTGCTCTTGTAAATTTGGTTGCAGCATTCTCAATCTGACCCAGAGTGCCCTTGTTTCTTTCCATCTCTTCATTGATTGTCTTTGTAAGACCATCAACAGACTCTGTCAGCTTGTTCTGGTTCTTCTGCATGAGATCAACTGCTTTTAATACACTTTCCTTTAGTGCAGTATGATCCTCACTCAGCTTATCCACCTTCTTATCCATCAATTCCTGATCCTTTTGGATCTTTTCCAAGCCTTTGGCCAGCTTTGAGTTTTCAACCTTGTGAGTTGATATGAACTGTTAGAAATATAAAATAGTGCTTAGTTGTATTTCTAAATATTGTATTTTGTGTATTAATTGTAAGGTTGAGGGGGAGCTTATGTAATATACTTTGAGTATAAATACCCCTCAAGCCTTCAACTTTTAAAAACTTTTTTGCACACTTTTGCTAATCAATCAAATCTACTTTCCACACACACACACCTTTCTCTCTCAGAACACACACTAACACACACCTTTCTCTCTCAGGAACACACACTAACACACACACTTTCCACCATTGTTGAATACCTTACTTCCGCACCATAACACGAATTAAGCTAGTTACTACATGTGGTATCAGAGAGAAACAACAATCTGTTGACGATCCAGAACAAATTTCATGCAGATTGGTGCTATTTTTGTTCAAAATTGAGAATTCGTGTTCATATCTATAACCGTTTTTAACCGTCACTGTTCTTCACCAATTCAACATCAATTTTCACTCAATTTTCCTGATTTTGTTCACAGATACATTCTAAATCACCTCTAAAAACATCCTGTCAAGTTTCAGAATCCAATTCATAGTATTGATCAAAATCCAAAAATTTTGGAAAGTTGATGAAATTTTGAATTTTCAGTTTGAGTTGATTTGATCTATGGAATTGTTGCTAGGGTTGTGCGCGATCAAATTCTGAGCATTTCTGTGTTTGGATCGAGTTCTAACTCTCAAAATTGAGTGAGATACAAGCAAAATAGTGATTTACCCGACTATTTTGTCTTTTCTGGTGTTCTTGCAGATTTCTCTTGAGACGATATTCATAAGGACTCTAAGACGATCTCCTTCAAGATCGTCCTAGTGTTTATCTTGTACTGGTGTTAAGACGATCTCTTTCAAGATCGTCCTAGTGATTTTCTAGCATAGGTGCTGAGACGATCTTCCCAAGATCGTCTTAACTTTCTGGTTCTGTGTGAACTGTGTGTTGTGGTTTAAATCATTTGAAGTTGTTGTGATTGGGAATCACACTCTTCCTTGGGTAACTAATCTCTTTGAGATTGGTTTTTCTCAAATCAAAACATCACTCTGTCCAAATTTCCTAAATTTTCTATACTTAGAAAAAAATTTCATCAAAGTTTTTTTTTATATACGATATTCACTAAGATCGTCCTACCAACAAGTTTCCAAAACGATCTCATCCAAGACCGTTTTACCTTTCAACAACAAATTTCTTAAGACGATCTTCTTTCAAGACCGTCCTACCTTTCCTTTTTCATACTTAGAAAATTTACCAACCAATTCTAAGGACGATCTTCTTCAAGATCGTTCTAGTTCCAAAATTCCAAACCAATTTTTTCTTAAGACGATCTCATCAAGATCGTATTGTTTTTCAGAAAATCAAAAACAACAAAAACAGTTTACAAATCATTGTTCATTTATTTCAATGACAACAATGAAGAATTCAGAGCTTGAGATCAGAAAGAATTTCTTAGCCAAACAACAAAAGATGAAACCATGGCTATTTGGAGATATTGATGCTGATTCTGAAGATCTCACATGCTTGATGACATCTGTCACTTCAACAACCAATCCTTCACAAACTACTTCACAAACAACAACAAGTGAGGTAGAATTCATCTCCAAAGATGATTACTTGTCTGTCCAAACAACTGCTGCCACTTTGACAAAGCAAAATCTTACTTTGAAAAACAATTTGAAAATGGCTAAACAAGAGTTTGATAAAATTAATGAAGATTTTTTAGAACTCTCAATAGCTCATGAAGCTCTCAAAGTGAACTATGATTCTTTAAAAGAAATGCATTTGTCAAGTAACAGTTCTCAAGTTGTTTCACCCAATGCTCATTTGACCAACAAATGTCAAGACCTTGAAAAGACTGTCCATTCACTCAAGCAAACCAATGAGACCTTAAAGCTTGAGAAAACCAATGAATGGATAAGAGCAAATGCAAGACAAGCTGATGTTGAGTTTCTCACAAATAAAATGAAAGATTTTAGACCCAACTATGAAAAACATGAAAGACAAATTTCTGATCTAAACAGTACTTGTTTTCTCAAAGGAGTTGAAATTGAGACTCTTCAAAAACAAGTTGAGAATTTTAAAGCAAACATTTTGTTTTATCAAGAAAAAATCTATAAAATTGAACAAAATCCTCTTTTGAATTTCACTGCTTATTACAATAAGTCAAAGATTGATAGATCAGAACTTCTTCTTGGGTTGGGTTATGAGAATCCATCACATTTAGAAAAAATCCAAAAAGAAGACTGTAACATCCGTGAATTTTGACCCGTTGACTTTTTGTGTAATTTGACTAACAAACTTATTGAATGAAATAATTGGGCCCATTTGTGATTATATGACTATGTGATATGTTGGTCGGGTCGTTAATATGTTTGTTTGGCGTTTAATTGTGTAACTAAGGTAATTTGGCTAGTGAAGGGAAACGGGTCGGCCCGTGGGTAGCCCATGACCCACCAGCCCCAAGACCCATTTCCCCCCTTATCCTTTCCTCCCTCTCATTTCTTTCTATCTATCTATTATCTATTTCTCTCTTTCTCTCAAAAAGCAAAAGCAAGATCTTTTCTTCTTTTCTCTCTACCATCTACTTAGTGTTAAGGAAGGGTAACATTAGATTCATTGCCATCAATACCACATTATCGCCATTTCAAAGAATCTAGGGTGGAAATCTTCCATTTGAACCACTTTGACCTAAATTCGGGTTTAGCTCGGAAAGGAAACTTTGGTAAGTCAAATTCACCCCATTTACTCTTATTTATGTTTGTTTATGCATTTCTAGTCATCTTGAACAATTGCAAGTCTCGAATCGAGTCAAAAGACGATTTGGGTCAAATTAGGGTTTCGTTTAGGTTGGAGCGTTTTGTTATGATTTTGATGTTTTGGGTCGAATTTGTGGATTGGGTTATGTATATTTATGGTCAATGATGTTTATTTATGCCTCATTTCAAGTTTTAAGTTCCTACAAATCGATTTGGGTTGGTTTGGGTCGAGCTTTTAGGGTTTTTGGCTTGGTTTTCCAGCTTAAACTGCTGGTGCTGCTGTTCTGGTCCAGTAAGGAGCCACTGCGGCGCAGTGGCTTGGGCTAGCCCACTGCGGCGCAGTGGCTAGGGTCTGGTCAGGTTTTGGTTAGCCCACTGCGGCGCAGTGAGCTTGGCTATGGCTCACTGCGGCGCATTGTTTAGTTACTAGAAATTTTGCGCGTCGATTTTCAAATGTTAATAACTTTTGATCCGTAAGTCCAAATAAGTCGTATGACCTATCGTTGGAATCGTAAGAGAGTCTAGTTTCTTATAGTAACACTCTTTTTGTATGAATCTCTTCTCTTTTCTAAAAAGGTCGAGTCGAATGCGTCTCGTTCCTACTCGTTTAAGTTAAAAAGGGCGTTTAGGGTTGTGACTTGGCCTATTTGTGCTAAACCTACTTGTTAATGATTGTATAGTTGAAATTATAGTATTATGATGTATAATTATAGGTTGTGGACGTGTGGACCCCGTTACTCGTTTGTAATCTTATACTAGCTTCTTTGCCGGACAAGGTGAGTTTCGTATCTCCCTACTCGCTTGAGATTCGGGCTGAAAAGTGTAAACCTGGCATGTTTACTTGCATTTATTGATTAATTGACTATTTGACTTGATTGTTGGATTGATGTGACAGTTCGTTTCGTTTGATTTACTTGGGTTATGTTTTAGTTAAGTATTACTTTTATATTAGGATAGACGTACATACATGGAAGTCGGTTATGCCTTCATTGGGTTTTAGATGTGGTGGGAAGGCTGCGGGTGACCCTATATATAAGCATCTGGGACTCGAAGAAAGTAGAATCCTCTGAAGTATATGTACGTATAGTTGGTTAAATTGTGATTAGTGATTTATGTTGTTGAATATCGATCGTTGGCTTATGGTTGTCATTTATGGATTGTCGGCTTATGTTTGAAGAGTATTGATTGTTGGATTATGTTTGACGGACATTGATTATTGACACAGGTTGTCAGGTATTGATTGTTGATCTATGAATTATGCATTTACATTTGATTGTAAGCATTGCATACATTGTTGATGAGCCCTCGGCAGGGGATTTCCGACATCCTGGTGCATAGATGTATGCACCCATTTTGGATGTAGAACGTGACCCCGAGTATATAGACATATATATCTCGATGATTTTGAGATACAGCCTTGTTCATTGTTATGACAGAAGGGTATCGTTGCATATGTGACTGAGTTCACGCATAGGATAGGCATGTTGGCTTATTCATGCATTTGGCACTTACATTGATTCATATATCATTTGTGCTTTTACATTACACATTTACTCATCTTGTGTAATCTTGTTGTTGGACGTTACTGTGTTGCTTAGAGGCTCGCTGTAAGCCATGCCTAGCCTCTACTCGTATATTGTGATTATTGACGTTGGTTCTTTATGGACCATTACTACGAACTCACCAACCTTGTATTGACTATGCTTAGTACACTTTTCAGGTAATCAGGTTCTCCCAGGGCGTGGAGTTTAGTTGCTTTGCTTGCTGTGAACCCGGATTGTGGACTTTATGGATCAAGGATTCATTGGCCTCCCTTTTGCTTTATACTTAGGATCGTTTGCCATCTTTGGATGTTGTTTTGTTAAATTTGATGGCTATTTGCTCCTGTTGTATATTGTTACTTGTTTAGTTGTGTTTTGGATTCACTGAATCTTTAATTGCATTTAGTTTGTTCTATTGTAATTCCATCTGGTGCTGTATGATTTCCGTGACATTTCGGGCCTCGGCTTGGGGTGTTACAGAATGGTGGCCCATGCGTGGTCGTAGAAAATTAGGCGGTTTGACCTAGACTACGGCTTAAGTTGAAACTCTTCATATAGCATGCATGGTTAGGAAATTCGTGTGCAATGTGAATTATGTGAATCCCCGTGTGAGTTCGTAGTTAAGACCACTTGTGTGATAGCTTGAATTCAATGTGATGAATGTGGTTATTATGATTTGTTGTTGTTATTTGTTGGAACTAATTTGATGATTTAGGGCAAAATGAAGGGATGCCATTAACTTAGTATAATATTGTGGCAACCCTAAAAGAACCCGATCAACTCTTTTATGGTTACCCGATACTATAGCAAGTTCATGACATCGTGGATTGCACACGTGTAGCTTAAAGTATAATAAGGAACCGATATGCTTAATGGAAGTTGATTAGGTGGAAGGTTAGCCGTTGGTACACCTTGTATACATACCCGGTCAACAACTAGAGAGCATATCGAATTCGGATTATACTTTGAATCATTCGTGTTAGTTGTTTGATTGCATGATGAAATGAATGTGATTACTTGAATTAATGATGAAGTATTGTAATAAATCCAACGTGATGATATGATATATGAAAACCCCTTATGGTTCTAGCACTTTTGCCTTAGCATAACGTTATGAAATGTGTATGTGGTACCGGTATGAGGGCATTGACTACTTGTGTGACTAACATGCGAGTATTTGAGACTAACTCTCGGGTCAACGTGTCACTTGTTTTATAGAAATGGAAAGACCAAGAAGAGTCCGAACAAACTATAGGGCTGAAGAGGAAGAGCCTCAACCGGAAGTACAAGGTGGTAGAGGCCGTGGTAGAGGCCGTGGTAGAGGCCGTGGTAGGGGCCGTGGTAGGGGCCGTGGTAGAGCTCCTGGTAAGGGGTCGTGGTGGAGCTCCTGAGCCAAAGGCGTGAGGTAGAGGCCTGAAGAGGCCGGTAGAGCCTGGAAGAGGCCGGGTAACCGGAAGAGGTGGTAGAGGCCGTGGTAGAGGCCGTGGAAGAGGCCGTGGTAGAGGCCGTGGTAGAGGCCGTGGAAGAGCCGTGGTAGAGGCCGTGGTAGAGGGTCGTGGTAGAGGCCGTGGTAGAGGCCGTGGAAGAGGCCGTGGTAGGGCCGTGGTAGAGGCCGTGGAGAGGCCGTGGTAGGGGCCGTGGTAGGGGTCGTGGTGGAGCTCCTGAGCCAAAGGCGTGGTAATCGCTCGGAAGAGCCGTGGTACAAGGGTGGTAGAGGCCGTGGTAGAGGCCGTGGAAGAGGCCGTGGTAGAGGCCGTGGTAGAGGCCGTGGTAGAGGCCGTGGAAGAGGCCGTGGTAGAGGCCGTGGTAGAGGCCGTGGTAGAGGCCGTGGAAGAGGCCGTGGTAGAGGCCGTGGTAAGAGGCCGTGGTAGAGGCCGTGGAAGAGGCGTGGTAGAGGCCGTGGTAGAGGCCGTGGAAGAGGCCGTGGTAGGGGCCGTGGTAGGGGTCGTGGTGGAGCTCCTGAGCCAAAGGCTAGAGGTAATCCGTGGAAGAGGCCGTGGTAGAGGCCGTGGTAAGAGGCCGTGGTAGAGGCCGTGGAAGAGGCCGTGGTAGAGGCCGTGGTAGAGGCCGTGGTAGAGGCCGTGGAAGAGGCCGTGGTAGAGGCCGTGGTAGAGGCCGTGGTAGAGGCCGTGGAAGAGGCCGTGGTAGAGGCCGTGGTAGAGGCCGTGGTAGAGGCCGTGGAAGAGGCCGTGGTAGAGGCCGTGGTAGAGGCCGTGGTAGAGGCCGTGGAAGAGGCCGTGGTAGGGCCGTGGTAGAGGCCGTGGTAGAGGCCGTGGAAGAGGCCGTGGTAGAGGCCGTGGTAAGAGCGTGGTAGGAGGCGAGGAAGGGGCCGTGGTAGGGGCCGTGGTAGGGGCCGTGGTAGAGGCCGTGGTAGGGGTCAAGGAAGGGGTCGTGGTGAGATCCCTGAGGCGTGGTAGGGGCCGTGGTAGGGGCCGTGGTAGAGGTCGTGGTAGGGGCCGGTGGTAGGGGTCGTGGTGGAGCTCCTGAGCCAAACTTGGCCGAGGTAGGGGCCGTGGTAGGGGCCGTGGTAGGGGCCGTGGTAGGGGTCGTGGTAGGGGCCGGGAAGGGGTCGTGGTGAGGAGCCGAGGTAGGGGCCGTGGTAGGGGCCGTGGTAGGGGCCGTGGTAGGGGCCGTGGTAGGGGCCGTGGTAGGGGCCGTGGTAGGGGCCGTGGTAGGGGCCGTGGTAGGGGCCGTGGTAGGGGCCGTGGTAGGGGCCGTGGTAGGGGCCGTGGTAGGGGCCGTGGTAGGGGCCGTGGTAGGGGCCGTGGTAGGGGCCGTGGTAGGGGCCGTGGTGGCCGGAAGTAGGTGCGGGTAGGGGCCGTGGTAGGGGCCGAGGTAGGGGCCGTGGTAGGGGCCGTAGTAGAGGTCGTGGTAGGGGCCGTGGTAGGGGTCGTGGTGGAGCTCCTGAGCCAAACTTGGCCGAGGTAGGGGCCGTGGTAGGGGCCGTGGTAGAGGTCGTGGTAGGGGCCGTGGTAGGGGTCGTGGTGGAGCTCCTGAGCCAAACTTGGCCGAGGTAGGGGCCGTGGTAGGGGCCGTGGTAGGGGCCGTGGTAGGGGTCGTGGTAGGGGCCGGGAAGGGGTCGTGGTGAGGGAGCCGTGGTAGGGGTCGTGGTGGAGCTCCTGAGCCAAACTTGGCCGAGGTAGGGGCCGTGGTAGGGGCCGTGGTAGGGGCCGTGGTAGGGGCCGTGGTAGGGGCCGTGGTAGGGGCCGTGGTAGGGGCCGTGGTAGGGGCCGTGGTAGGGGCCGTGGTAGGGGCCGTGGTAGGGGCCGTGGTAGGGGCCGTGGTAGGGGCCGTGGTAGGGGCCGTGGTAGGGGCCGTGGTAGGGGCCGTGGTAGGGGCCGTGGTAGGGGCCGTGGTAGGGGCCGTGGTAGGGGCCGTGGTAGGGGCCGTGGTAGGGGCCGTGGAGGGGCCGTGGTAGGGGCCGTGGTAGGGGTCGTGGTAGGGGCCGTGGTAGGGGCCGTGGTAGGAGCTCCTGAGCCAAACTTGGCCGAGGTAGGGGCCGTGGTAGGGGCCGTGAAGAAGAAGAGCCTCAACCGGAAGCTCAACCGGAAGTACAGGGAGGTAGAGGCCGTGGTAGAGGCCGTGGTAGAGGCCGTGGTAGGGGCCGTGGTAGGGGTCGTGGTGGAGCTCCTGAGCCAAACTTGGCAGAGGTAATCGCTCAGACGGTTGCCGGCATCATGCCAACCATCATTGCTCAAGTCACTGCAAGTCTTGGGCAAAATAATGGGCCTCAAAACAATGAAGTCCTAGAAAACGTAGATAATGAAAACGATCAACCTCATGCCGAAGATGTAGAGGAAGAAGAAGAGGAACCAATGGGAGTTAATATCGGGATGCCCATGAATAACCAATATGGTGGATACCGTCAAGGGGTGTATCTTTAAGGATTTTAAGAGTTGTGGGGCACCGGAGTTTGATGGGAAAGGTGGTCCCACGGAATGTGGGTGGGTGTGTGGCGTTGTGTGAAGAGGGGGGGTTTGTGGCGAAAGAGGGTGTGGTTGAGAAGGGTTTGAGGAGGTGGTTGGGGGGTTTTGGGTGGGCGGAGGGGGGTGGGGGTAGGTTGGAAGGGGTGGTGGGGGGTGTATGAGGGTGCGAGTCGTGGGTTGTGGGTGGTAGGTAATGTGCCGTGGTGAGGAATGAGTTTATAGGGGGGGGGAGAGTGGGGGGTGTTGAGGAGAGGGGTTGGGTGGAGTGAGAGATGTGGTGAGATATGGGATAGGGGAAGGGGCAGGGATGTTGTTGGCGGATTGGGGGGGATGGGTGGGGGGGGGGGGGGGGGGGGGGGGGGGGGGGGGGGGGGGGGGGGGGGGGGGGGGGGGGGGGGGGGGGGGGGGGGGGGGGGGGGGGGGGGGGGGGGGGGGGGGGGGGGGGGGGGGGGGGGGGGGGGGGGGGGGGGGGGGGGGGGGGGGGGGGGGGGGGGGGGGGGGGGGGGGGGGGGGGGGGGGGGGGGGGGGGGGGGGGGGGGGGGGGGGGGGGGGGGGGGGGGGGGGGGGGGGGGGGGGGGGGGGGGGGGGGGGGGGGGGGGGGGGGGGGGGGGGGGGGGGGGGGGGGGGGGGGGGGGGGGGGGGGGGGGGGGGGGGGGGGGGGGGGGGGGGGGGGGGGGGGGGGGGGGGGGGGGGGGGGGGGGGGGGGGGGGGGGGGGGGGGGGGGGGGGGGGGGGGGGGGGGGGGGGGGGGGGGGGGGGGGGGGGGGGGGGGGGGGGGGGGGGGGGGGGGGGGGGGGGGGGGGGGGGGGGGGGGGGGGGGGGGGGGGGGGGGGGGGGGGGGGGGGGGGGGGGGGGGGGGGGGGGGGGGGGGGGGGGGGGGGGGGGGGGGGGGGGGGGGGGGGGGGGGGGGGGGGGGGGGGGGGGGGGGGGGGGGGGGGGGGGGGGGGGGGGGGGGGGGGGGGGGGGGGGGGGGGGGGGGGGGGGGGGGGGGGGGGGGGGGGGGGGGGGGGGGGGGGGGGGGGGGGGGGGGGGGGGGGGGGGGGGGGGGGGGGGGGGGGGGGGGGGGGGGGGGGGGGGGGGGGGGGGGGGGGGGGGGGGGGGGGGGGGGGGGGGGGGGGGGGGGGGGGGGGGGGGGGGGGGGGGGGGGGGGGGGGGGGGGGGGGGGGGGGGGGGGGGGGGGGGGGGGGGGGGGGGGGGGGGGGGGGGGGGGGGGGGGGGGGGGGGGGGGGGGGGGGGGGGGGGGGGGGGGGGGGGGGGGGGGGGGGGGGGGGGGGGGGGGGGGGGGGGGGGGGGGGGGGGGGGGGGGGGGGGGGGGGGGGGGGGGGGGGGGGGGGGGGGGGGGGGGGGGGGGGGGGGGGGGGGGGGGGGGGGGGGGGGGGGGGGGGGGGGGGGGGGGGGGGGGGGGGGGGGGGGGGGGGGGGGGGGGGGGGGGGGGGGGGGGGGGGGGGGGGGGGGGGGGGGGGGGGGGGGGGGGGGGGGGGGGGGGGGGGGGGGGGGGGGGGGGGGGGGGGGGGGGGGGGGGGGGGGGGGGGGGGGGGGGGGGGGGGGGGGGGGGGGGGGGGGGGGGGGGGGGGGGGGGGGGGGGGGGGGGGGGGGGGGGGGGGGGGGGGGGGGGGGGGGGGGGGGGGGGGGGGGGGGGGGGGGGGGGGGGGGGGGGGGGGGGGGGGGGGGGGGGGGGGGGGGGGGGGGGGGGGGGGGGGGGGGGGGGGGGGGGGGGGGGGGGGGGGGGGGGGGGGGGGGGGGGGGGGGGGGGGGGGGGGGGGGGGGGGGGGGGGGGGGGGGGGGGGGGGGGGGGGGGGGGGGGGGGGGGGGGGGGGGGGGGGGGGGGGGGGGGGGGGGGGGGGGGGGGGGGGGGGGGGGGGGGGGGGGGGGGGGGGGGGGGGGGGGGGGGGGGGGGGGGGGGGGGGGGGGGGGGGGGGGGGGGGAAAAAAGAAGTCATTGCACCTATGATGACCGGATTTCCTATGCATCCGGCATGTTTAGGCATGACGCTTTGAGTTGGTGGAACCAGGAGATAACATTGGGGCGGACACAAAATTTGGAGTGGATTGACTTCAAAAACAAAGTAAAAGCAAAGTTTTGTCCTGTGTATGAACTACAAAACTTAACCATCGAGTTTGCAAACCTCAACATGGAAGGAGCCGATTTCAAGGGCTATGTTAGACGATTTTCAAGAGTTGTCTACCCTCATTCCTCACTTGGTGGGTACCGAGTCACAGGCCATCCAGAAGTTTGTATTGGGCTTGAATCCTCAAGTCCGATCTTATGTAAACTCCAACATGCCTACTTCTTTGGCTAATGCGGTCAACCAAGCCGGGAGTGTGACCGAAGATTTGTTGAGATGTGGTGTTTTGAGTAAATCCTCGTCAACAAAGAGGAAGGAAGTGGGGGAGCCGAGCGGGGCAAAGAAAGTGGGGAGGTTTGACCCCAAGAATGCATATAGGGGTAGAATGATGGCGGCAGTGGAGCCAACTAGGAAAGCTTTTCCGGGACCCCATCCTTTTTGTTGGGAAGATGCAACCAACATCACCCCGCCAATGCCCAATGCAAAGCATGCTTTAATTGTAACCGAATCGGGCACCTCTCCAGAGATTGTAGGGCTCCAAGAGCGGGCCCAATGAATGCGGCTCCTATTCGGGTCGTTCCTCCTCAAGGTAACCAAAGAAGGGGCGAGTGTTTTGAATGTGGTAGCCGTGACCACTACCGTAATAATTGTCCACGATGGGTGGGACAACAAGTGCAAGTAGCCGTCCACCCCAATCAACTCCAAATGGTCGGGCCTAATCAAAACCGGGGACAACAAGGCCACCAAGTGCAACCACGCGGCCGAGCTTTTGCGGCTAATGTAAATGAAGCCCGCAATGATCCTAACGTAGTAGCAGGTACTTTTCTCCTTAATGGTCTCTATGCAACCGTCCTATTTGATTCCGGGGCCGATTATAGCCTCGTGTCTTCTAATTTTGTTCCTTTGATTGATGTGCATCCGTGTGCTCTAAACTATGTGCTTGACATTGAAATGGTAAATGGGTCACTAACTAGAATTAGCCAAATACTTCGAGAATGTGTCTTGACCTTGGAAGATGTCGACTTCTTCATTGACCTTATGCCTCTTGACATTGGTAGCTTCGATATTATAGTGGGTATGGATTGGTTAGCGGCGGTTAATGCGACAATTGATTGTGGCGAGAGAGTTGTTAAGATACCTTTGGCTAACGGTAAAATTCTTAGGGTTCAAGGTGAACTCTCCGATTCCTTTAATTCTAAAGTCTTTAGTGCTACCATCTCAAAGGTAGAATTGAAGACCGTTTCTATCGTTTGTGATTTTCCCGATGTTTTTCCGGATGACTTGCCGGGATTACCTCCAACCCGTGAACTTGATTTCCGAATTAATCTTATTCCCGAAGCCGCGCCCGTAGCAAAAGCTCCTTATAGACTAGCTCTAACCGAAATGCAAAAGCTACAAACTCAACTCAAGGAACTCCAAGAGAAGGGTTTCATTCGCCCTAGTCAATCTCCTTGGGGTGCTCCTGTTCTCTTCGTTAAAAAGAAAGACGGATCCTTCCGAATGTGTATTGATTACCGAGAATTAAACAAGCTCACAGTGAAGAACCGGTATCCTCTCCCAAGAATTGATGACTTGTTTGATCAACTTCAAGGAGCTAAGCACTTCTCAAAAATCGATCTTCGCTCGGGTTATCATCAACTCCGGGTACATGAAGATGACATCCCCAAAACGGCTTTTCGCACAAGGTATGGTCATTTTGAATTCACCGTGATGCCTTTTGGGTTGACTAATGCGCCGGCGGTGTTCATGGACTTGATGAACCGGGTGTGTCAACCATACTTAGACAAGTCTGTCATTGTGTTTATTGATGACATACTTGTATACTTAAAGACGAAGGAGGAGCATGTTGAGCACTTGCGTGAAGTGCTCGAATTACTAAGAAAGGAGAAGTTGTATGCCAAATTTTCCAAGTGTGAGTTTTGGTTGGAAGAGGTCCACTTCCTTGGTCACGTAGTGAGCAAGGATGGTATTCATGTGGACCCAAGCAAGATTGAAGCGGTCAAGAACTGGAGAAGACCCGAAACGCCATCCGAGATCCGTCAATTCCTTGGATTGGCGGGTTACTATAGAAGATTTTGAAAACTTCTCCCGTATTGCACAACCACTCACCCTCTTGACTCAAAAAGATAGAAATTTTGAATGGGGCGAAAGACAAGAGAACGCCTTCCAAACACTTAAGGATATGTTATGTGATGCTCCTATTTTGACACTACCGGACGGGATTGAAGATTTTGTTGTTTATTGTGATGCCTCGGGACAAGGGTTGGGTTGTGTTCTTATGCAAAGGGGTAAGGTTATTGCTTATGCCTCTCGTCAATTGAAAGTGCATGAAAAGAACTACCCGACACATGATTTGGAATTGGGAGCGGTTGTGTTTGCTTTGAAGTGTTGGAGACATTACCTCTACGGCACCAAATGTGTGATTTATACCGATCACAAAAGCCTTCAACACATATTTACCCAAAGTGAATTGAATATGAGTCAAAGGCGTTGGTTAGAACTTTTTAGTGATTATGATTGTGACATCCGTTATCACCCGGGCAAGGCAAATGTAGTAGCCAATGCCTTGAGCCGAAAGGAGAGAGTGAAACCAAGACGGGCTAGAGCAATGAGCCTCACGGTAGGGCCAAATATTCGTGATCGGATTATTGAAGCCCAAATTCAAGCCACCCTACCGGAAAAATTTGGAAACGAAAACCTAGATGGCATGGAGCAACTATTTGACCGAAAGAATGATAACGGGCTATACATGGTGGAAAGACTTTGGATTCCTATATTCGGCGACTTAAGAACGCTTATTATGAATGAAGCTCACCTATCACCTTATTCGGTCCATCCCGGGTCGGATAAGATGTACTTTGACTTGAGGAATTGTATTGGTGGCCGGGCATGAAGCGTGATGTGGCAAGGTATGTGAGTGAGTGTCTTACTTGCTTACAAGTCAAAGCCGATCACAAGAAGCCACCCGGATTGTTGGTGCAACCGGTGATGCCCGAATGGAAGTGGGAGCATATCTCAATGGACTTCATCACTAAACTACCGAAGACGAGAAACGGCCGTGACACGATTTGGGTGATAGTAGATCGGTTAACGAAATCGGCTCACTTTTTAGCCATTCGTGAAACCGATAAATTTGACACTTTGGTTCGATTGTACATCAAGGAAGTAATATCTAAGCATGGAGTGCCGATTTCTATCATTTCGGATAGAGATGCCCGTTTCAAATCAAAATTTTTGGGAAGCCTTTCAAAAAGCCATGGGTACTCGACTCGACATGAGCACGGCATTTCACCCTCAAACGGATGGACAAACCGAGAGAACCATTCAAACACTTGAAGACATGTTAAGGGTGTGTGCAATTGATTTTGGTGGAAGTTGGGAAGACCATTTGCCGCTAGTAGAGTTTTCATACAACAATAGCTACCATGCTACCATTCAAATGGCACCCTTTAAAGCATTGTATGGTAGAGTATGTCGTTCTCCTTTAGCTTGGGCAGAAATTGGAGAGAGTCAACTCATCGGACCAGAAATTGTGATTGAAACGACAAAGGTAATATCTCAAATTAAGGAGAAGTTGCAATTGGCCCGTGAACGTCAAAAGAAGTATGCCGATGTGATACGAAGACCGTTGGAGTTTGAAGTTGGTGAATTTGTACTTTTGAAAGTGTCACCTTGGAAAGGCGTCGTACGATTTGTGAAGCGGGGAAAACTTGCACCAAGGTATGTCGGTCCTTTCAAGATTCTCGAACGAGTTGGGAAAGTTGCTTATCGGCTGGAATTGCCTCAAGAACTTAGCGGTGTGCATGATGTGTTTCATATTTGTAATTTGCGCAAGTGTTTGCGGATCCTACACACCATGTGCCTATGGACGAAATTAGGATTGATTCGAGCCTAAACTTTGTTGAAGAACCGGTAGAGATCATGGACCGTCAAGAAAAGAAACTCAAGAAGAAACGCTACACAATTGTCAAGGTTAGATGGAGTGCTAAACGTGGAGCCGAGTTCACGTGGGAAAGAGAAGATCACATGAAGTCGAAATATCCACATTTATTTAATAAATAGGGTTTTGTTGAATTTCGGGACGAAATTCTTTCAACGGGGGGATAATGTAACATCCGTGAATTTTGACCCGTTGACTTTTTGTGTAATTTGACAAACAAACTTATTGAATGAAATAATTGGGCCCATTTGTGATTATATGACTATGTGATATGTTGGTCGGGTCGTTAATATGTTTGTTTGGCGTTTAATTGTGTAACTAAGGTAATTTGGCTAGTGAAGGGAAACGGGTCGGCCCGTGGGTAGCCCATGACCCACCAGCCCCAAGACCCATTCCCCCCCCCCTCTTATCCTTTCCTCCCTCTCATTTCTTTCTATCTATCTATCTATCTCCCCCCCCCCCCCCTTATCCTTTCATCCCTCTCATTTCTATCTATCTATTATCTCTTTCTCTCTTTCTCTCAAAAAGCAAAAGCAAGATCTTTTCTTCTTTTCTCTCTACCATCTACTTAGTGTTTAGGAAGGGTAACATTAGATTCATTGCCATCAATACCACATTATCGCCATTTCAAAGAATCTAGGGTGGAAATCTTCCATTTGAACCACTTTGACCTAAATTCGGGTTTAGCTCGGAAAGGAAACTTTGGTAAGTCAAATTCACCCCATTTACTCTTATTTATGTTTGTTTATGCATTTCTAGTCATCTTGAACAATTGCAAGTCTCGAATCGAGTCAAAAGACGATTTGGGTCAAATTAGGGTTTCGTTTAGAGTTGGAGCGTTTTGTTATGATTTTGATGTTCTGGGTCGAATTTGTGGATTGGGTTATGTATATTTATGGTCAATGATGTTTATTTATGCCTCATTTCAAGTTATAAGTTCCTACAAATCGATTTGGGTTGGTTTGGGTCGAGCTTTTAGGATTTTTGGCTTGGTTTTCCAGCTTAAACTGCTGGTGCTGCTGTTCTGGTCCAGTAAGGAGCCACTGCGGCGCAGTGGCTTGGGCTAGCCCACTGTGGCGCAGTGGCTAGGGTCTGGTCAGGTTTTGGTTAGCCCACTGCGGCGCAGTGAGCTTGGCTATGGCTCACTGCGGCGCAGTGTTTAGTTACTGGAAATTTTGCGCGTCGATTTTCAAATGTTAATAACTTTTGATCCGTAAGTCCAAATAAGTCGTATGACCTATCGTTGGAATCGTAAGAGAGTCTAGTTTCTTATAGTAACACTCTTTTTGTATGAATCTCTTCTATTTTCTAAAAAGGTCGAGTCGAATGCGTCTCGTTCCTACTCGTTTAAGTTAAAAAGGGCGTTTAGGGTTGTGACTTGGCCTATTTGTGCTAAACCTACTTGTTAATGATTGTATAGTTGACATTACGGTATTATGATGTATAATTATAGGTTGTGGACGTGTGGACCCCGTTACTCGTTTGTAATCTTATACTAGCTTCTTTGCCGGACAAGGTGAGTTTCGTATCTCCCTACTCGCTTGAGATTCGGGCTGAAAAGTGTAAACCTGGCATGTTTACTTGCATTTATTGATTAATTGACTGTTTGACTTGATTGTTGGATTATGTTTGACGGACATTGATTATTGACACAGGTTGTCAGGTATTGATTGTTGATCTATGAATTATGCATTTACATTTGATTGTAAGCATTGCATACATTGTTGATGAGCCCTCGGCAGGGGATTGCTGACATCCTGGTGCATAGATGTATGCACCCATTTTGGATGTAGAACGTGACCCCGAGTATATAGACATATATATCTCGATGATTTTGAGATACAGCCTTGTTCATTGTTATGACAGAAGGGTATCGTTGCATATGTGATTGAGTTCACGCATAGGATAGGCATGTTGGCTTATTCATGCATTTGGCACTTACATTGATTCATATATCATTTGTGCTTTTACATTACACATTTACTCATCTTGTGTAATCTTGTTGTTGGACGTTACTGTGTTGCTTAGAGGCTCGCTGTAAGCCATGCCTAGCCTCTACTCGTATATTGTGATTATTGACGTTGGTTCTTTATGGACCATTACTACGAACTCACCAACCTTGTGTTGACTATGCTTAGTACACTTTTCAGGTAATCAGGTTCTCCCAGGGCGTGGAGTTTAGTTGCTTTGCTTGCTGTGAACCCGGATTATGGACTTTATGGATCAAGGATTCATTGGCCTCCCTTTTGCTTTATACTTAGGATCGTTTGCCATCTTTGGATGTTGTTTTGTTAACTTTGATGGCTATTTGCTCCTGTTGTATATTGTTACTTGTTTAGTTGTGTTTTGGATTCACTGAATCTTTAATTGCATTTAGTTTGTTCTATTGTAATTCCATCTGGTGCTGTATGATTTCCGTGACATTTCGGGCCTCGGCTTGGGGTGTTACAAAGACCTTGGTCCACTTTATGATGAAAAATGTCTTAGACTTGGCATGATTCAAGAGTTCATCAGACCATATGAGGATGACTTTGAGTCAGATGATGTTGAAAGACAAAAACCATTTCAGATTGATTATGTTGCTATTAATGACACATATAAGAAAACTCATAAAAGATCCATCTATGAGTTAGAAGAAATAGACAGCATTTCAATTCCTAAAAATGAGTCTCAAAAAGATTGTTCAAAACTAATTTCAGAAAGATTTTACATTCCAACTACCATATTGGAAAAGGAAATTGAAGGTTTAAAACAAAAGATTGAGTCTCAACAACAAGTCATTGAACATCTGAAAACTCAAAATCATTCTCCAAAGGTAAGTGAAACCACCCCGACCCAAATGTTGCATGATCTAACTTCTGTTGATTGCTCCACTCCATCCAATGGGAGTGAGAATTTTAACAAAGATATGCAGGGTGATAGCATCTCTCCTCAAGAGATTCATGATATGTCCACCTCAATGCTATCATCATTCTTCAATATTGAAGAGAAAGTTCAAGCTTTGAAAGCTAAACATCTTGCTTCTTTCAAGAAGATACTTTCTTTTGATACCCCTGTGATCACCCCTGTTGACCAAAATAAATTGAACTTAGAGCAAAAGATTGAGATTCCTACTGATCTTAAGGCTAAAGCAAAAGCATTGATTGAAAAGTTGACTAACAAAACTGTTTTAAAACCAGAAGTTCAACCAAAAGAATTACAGTTTACTTATCCAGATCTTTCTGTTGAAGAATTTGATAAGTTTTTGGAAACTGATCATGTTTTTGCACCAGAAGTTGAAAAAGAGCTTGAAAAACTCTCACCCAAAAAGCCTAAACCAAAGAAGGAATCTAAATCTAAGTTTTCTCTAACTTCATTTTATTCACCCAAAGGTCAGCATGCCCCAGCTGTCAAAGGTAAGAATATCATTTCTGCTAACTCAAAGCTCAAAGTTGATATCTTATCTGTTTCTAGAACCTCTGTTTCTAAAGCTATCTCTCAATCTAGTTCTTTACCTAAGATGTCTAAAACTAGCCATGACTTGCTAATAAAAGATACATCTAATGGTATAACTACTTATAGAGATCAGTATGGTTGGTTCACTGTTGCAACTCAAAAGAAACAGAATATCAAATCTTCCACCAAGCAAAGCAAAAATCAGAATGTGTTTTTAACTCCTCGAACTAATTCTAAGAATTTATCTGGTACAGGACAGAAAAGCTTAGCTAGTAACCATAAGTGGATTTCTAAACCATCATTGATAAAATCTACTAGTTATGCTAAAACACAAGTGTATGATAAATCACCAGTTAGAAGAAGTTGGATAGCTAATGATTACAAGAAGAAAGTTCCTAATAGGAAATTTGATTCAAATTTTAGGAATTTAGCTAAACCATGGACTGTAAGAAATTCTAAATCTTCTACTGTGATTTCTAAACCTTTGATTATTGATTCTAATGGGATTGTAATGAATCTTAAGAATAAACCTCTTGTTCGAAAACCTCATTTGTATACATTGATTGATTCCACTAACCCAAAAGGACCCATTCAAAAGTGGGTACCTAGAAAATCTTGATTGTGTTTTGCAGGTAATAAAGGTCTGTGTTGAGTATTCCAATCTCGAATACTGTTCAACACATGATCCTGGAATGAGTTTCTTTTCAAGAAACAATCTCAAATAAGTGCTCATTACCAATGCACTTACTTGCCTCTGCATGTTTTGTACAAATCCTTCATCTCTTTCTCTTTCATTCATTATCTGTCAAACATTGATGCTATGCTTATGTGCAATGTGCTTAAATATCATGCAATGTTTGAGGGGGAGAAAAAGGATAATTCATGAATCTAGGGGGAGTTTGTGTATTTACACTATTTGAAGAGAAACTTATTGATAATTTTAGAAAAACAAATACAAAATTTAAATAAATAAATAAAAACAAATCCATAAAAATGATTTTATTTTTATTTTTTTCTTAATTTGTTTTAATTTTTTTTGTAGTTATTTTTCTAAAACTAGAAAAACCATAATTTATTTTTCAAGAAGCCCAATTTGAGGAAAGCCCAAAACTTTCTAACCAGGTCAACACCCTCAACCCGACCTGTTTCTTCATCCATAAGGAATAAGCACACACATACACACTGTCACACTCTCAAATCACTTCAAAATCACTTTTGGCTAACCATCGAACCAACATAAGGGTTTAGTTGCTGTGTTCTCAATGATTATTTTATTCCATAACAACATTGTCATCTTATCACTTCTTCAGGTAGGTATTTGAGTTTGAATGTTGATCTTATTTGTTCATTTTTTTTCTCTCTCAAAATACTTACGACTGTTAATGATTCTGTGTTGTTGGAATGATTTAGAAGCATGTTTAGGTTATGTGTGTATGATCTATACATGTTTAAATGCCTAAATTTGTGACTTTGGAAATTCAAAAGCCTGCACCCCCTGTTCTAGTGAAGAAGATGACCTAGGACGATCTTAGAATTGATCTAGGTTAATTTTTTGATTTATGTGGTTTGAGTAGTGAAAATTTGGTTTCTGTGATTCAAATAAGTGTTTTGCCATGCTTAGAAGTTAAAATAAATCATTTTGTTTTATGTTTGTGTTTTTGTAATACCTGATTGGAAATAAAACGATCTTGTCCAAGATCATTTTAGTTCCCAAAACGACTTGGAAATAGGATGATCTTTCCAAGACCGTCCTAGTTCCACATTTATGTGTTTTTGCTTATAACCCTTGAGACTGAGACCAAGATGATCTTGTCAGGATCGTCCTAGGGTCTGTTCGCTGTGTGGATGGTTATTTGTTTTGAAAATAAAACTGGATGGGTAACTGAACTCATTTGAGATCGGTTTGCTCAAAACTAATACTTATTAATATAAGGGGAGGTCATGTTCAATTTTTCCAGAAATTAACATGATTTCAATTTATATTTCTAAGTGTTAGATTTTTTCAAGAGGAAAGTGAAGTTTTTACCATTTAATTTCCATGACGATCTTATCAAGATCGTCTCAATTCTCTCCAACTTAAATTTTTTCAAGAAACAATCTCAAATAAGTGCTCATTACCAATGCACTTACTTGCCTCTGCATGTTTTGTACAAATCCTTCATCTCTTTCTCTTTCATTCATTATCTGTCAAACATTGATGCTATGCTTATGTGCAATGTGCTTAAATATCATGCAATGTTTGAGGGGGAGAAAAAGGATAATTCATGAATCTAGGGGGAGTTTGTGTATTTACACTATTTGAAGAGAAACTTATTGATAATTTTAGAAAAACAAATACAAAATTTAAATAAATAAATAAAAACAAATCCATAAAAATGATTTTATTTTTATTTTTTTCTTAATTTGTTTTAATTTTTTTTGTAGTTATTTTTCTAAAACTAGAAAAACCATAATTTATTTTTCAAGAAGCCCAATTTGAGGAAAGCCCAAAACTTTCTAACCAGGTCAACACCCTCAACCCGACCTGTTTCTTCATCCATAAGGAATAAGCACACACATACACACTGTCACACTCTCAAATCACTTCAAAATCACTTTTGGCTAACCATCGAACCAACATAAGGGTTTAGTTGCTGTGTTCTCAATGATTATTTTATTCCATAACAACATTGTCATCTTATCACTTCTTCAGGTAGGTATTTGAGTTTGAATGTTGATCTTATTTGTTCATTTTTTTTCTCTTTTAAATTTTGTGTGATGTGACAAAATGCTTTGTATTATCATATAATTGCAACATATTTGGAATACGAGGAATCGAACGCCTTTGTGTACTTTCTTACTATTCTCAAATATCTTGTACTTATATAATTATACCTTATTTTCAAAGTTATGTACATATGAAAATATATAAAAGTGCAGAGAATTGATCGCCGTAGTGAACTTCTTTGTAAGTTTATATATGGAAATATGTATATGGCTTTTCTGTGTTCTTCTTCTCATAACAAGTTATTTATATAGAATACACTGAGTTGATCGCCTTTGTGAACCTCTTTGTATCTTATATAAATCACCTGAACTTCGTCGCCAAGGATATTTCCAATATCAATTGAATTCTGGAGCTAGAACATATGAATTTGAATTCAATCTTGATGATTTTCGAAGAATTCTAAGACTTCCTGAAGCAAACTTCAATGGACATGCTGATTATGATATTTTTGAGTCCAATGAAGAGATGTTTGCTGCCCTAATCTCTCTTGGGTATGAAGGTCCTTTAACCAAGACAAAGGATTTCAAATTAAAGAATCTACCAAAGATTTGGTATTATGTGAGAAGTTAAAATAAATCATTTTGTTTTATGTTTGTGTTTTTGTAATACCTGATTGGAAATAAAACGATCTTGTCCAAGATCATTTTAGTTCCCAAAACGACTTGGAAATAGGATGATCTTTCCAAGACCGTCCTAGTTCCACATTTATGTGTTTTGAAAATAAAATTGGATGGGTAACTGAACTCATTTGAGATCGGTTTGCTCAAAACTAATACTTATTAATATAAGGGGAGGTCATGTTCAATTTTTCCAGAAATTAACATGATTTCAATTTATATTTCTAAGTGTTAGATTTTTTCAAGAGGAAAGTGAAGTTTTTACCATTTAATTTCCATGACGATCTTATCAAGATCGTCTCAATCTCAAAATCTTTCACTTCAAAATTTTTTCCAACAGATCAAACTTTTAGACGATCTTGAAAAGATCGTCTCAATTTCCTCTCCATACTTAAACTTTTTCAAGAAAACAAATGATGAGACGATCTTCTCCAAAGTCGTCTTGTATTTCCAAAACCTGAGTTCAACCTCAGGACGATCTCATCAAGATCGTCCTGGCTTTCCAGACTTAGAAAATTTTTTCCCAAATTTTTTCCAATTTTTTTTCTCTTTTAAATTTTGTGTGATGTGACAAAATGCTTTGTATTATCATATAATTGCAACATATTTGGAATACGAGGAATCGAACGCCTTTGTGTACTTTCTTACTATTCTCAAATATCTTGTACTTATATAATTATACCTTATTTTCAAAGTTATGTACATATGAAAATATATAAAAGTGCAGAGAATTGATCGCCGTAGTGAACTTCTTTGTAAGTTTATATATGGAAATATGTATATGGCTTTTCTGTGTTCTTCTTCTCATAACAAGTTATTTATATAGAATACACTGAGTTGATCGCCTTTGTGAACCTCTTTGTATCTTATATAAATCACCTGAACTTCGTCGCCAAGGATATTTCCAATATCAATTGAATTCTGGAGCTAGAACATATGAATTTGAATTCAATCTTGATGATTTTCGAAGAATTCTAAGACTTCCTGAAGCAAACTTCAATGGACATGCTGATTATGATATTTTTGAGTCCAATGAAGAGATGTTTGCTGCCCTAATCTCTCTTGGGTATGAAGGTCCTTTAACCAAGACAAAGGATTTCAAATTAAAGAATCTACCAAAGATTTGGTATTATGTGTATTTCATCCTCAGCAACTGCTTAACTCCATATACAAGAGGAATGGACAATCTGACACAGCCAATGTTGTACATTTTCTATGGTGTTGTCTTCAACAAACACTATGACATTGCTCAACTTCTGTAGGACCAATTGATTGTATTGGTCAATGGCAAAGTATCTACTTCCAAAAAGTATATTTCATTTATCAGATTTCTCACAGGAATCGTCTATAGTGCAGTCAGACATGATAGAAGCATTCCAAAGCTTCGAAACAGTACTCAAGTGACCATTCATTTTTACAAGTATGTCAGAGATTCAGGAGCTGCAAATTATACTTTTCTGATTCCATCATTCCTGCTAGATATGGTTTCAGATTCTGATGAAGATAAGATTACTTATCTGGACTGGATTAGAATAGCTCTGGGACCGGAAAGCCTCCCGGTTCCTACCCAAGCTGTACATAGGACACCTAGTGAGGGGTCAAGTAGAAAAAGAAAAGAGCGTGAGGGTGAATCCAGTTCCAGTAAGCTCAAAAGAAAGAAACAAAAAGGTGAAATGTTTGTGTTAAGATTAAGTAAGAAAGTGCATCAAAAGAAGAAGAAGAGGAGTTCATCAAAGAAACTCAAAAGAAAAGCTCCAGCTGAACCTTCTTCTCCAACATCTTCTGAGGAGACAATATCTGTTTCTGGGTCTCCAAGACCAATCCGATCACCACCCCCCAAAACAACCAATTTAAGATGATCACCATCACCCAGAACACCATCACCTCAAAGACAATCGTCTCCATATTCACCCAAATTACCTCAAACACCTATAACACCAATTCATCAATCTTCACCACTTCCTGAAATTACAACACCTGAACAACCAATCATACCTCAATCTGTTTCAACTCAAATTCCATCCTCAACCATACCTTCATCATCATCCTTTGTTTGATCTCCTCAACCGACATATACTCAAAAGAAGAAGAAGAGGAGTTCATCAAAGAAACTCAAAAGAAAAGCTCCAGCTGAACCTTCTTCTCCAACATCTTCTGAGGAGACAATATCTGTTTCTGGGTCTCCAAGACCAATCCGATCACCACCCCCCAAAACAACCAATTTAAGATGATCACCATCACCCAGAACACCATCACCTCAAAGACAATCGTCTCCATATTCACCCAAATTACCTCAAACACCTATAACACCAATTCATCAATCTTCACCACTTCCTGAAATTACAACACCTGAACAACCAATCATACCTCAATCTGTTTCAACTCAAAATCCATCAATTCCAAGAGACAAAGCTAAATATAAATCACCTGAACTTCGTCGCCAAGGATATTTCCAATATCAATTGAATTCTGGAGCTAGAACATATGAATTTGAATTCAATCTTGATGATTTTCGAAGAATTCTAAGACTTCCTGAAGCAAACTTCAATGGACATGCTGATTATGATATTTTTGAGTCCAATGAAGAGATGTTTGCTGCCCTAATCTCTCTTGGGTATGAAGGTCCTTTAACCAAGACAAAGGATTTCAAATTAAAGAATCTACCAAAGATTTGGTATTATGTGTATTTCATCCTCAGCAACTGCTTAACTCCATATACAAGAGGAATGGACAATCTGACACAGCCAATGTTGTACATTTTCTATGGTGTTGTCTTCAACAAACACTATGACATTGCTCAACTTCTGTAGGACCAATTGATTGTATTGGTCAATGGCAAAGTATCTACTTCCAAAAAGTATATTTCATTTATCAGATTTCTCACAGGAATCGTCTATAGTGCAGTCAGACATGATAGAAGCATTCCAAAGCTTCGAAACAGTACTCAAGTGACCATTCATTTTTACAAGTATGTCAGAGATTCAGGAGCTGCAAATTATACTTTTCTGATTCCATCATTCCTGCTAGATATGGTTTCAGATTCTGATGAAGATAAGATTACTTATCTGGACTGGATTAGAATAGCTCTGGGACCGGAAAGCCTCCCGGTTCCTACCCAAGCTGTACATAGGACACCTAGTGAGGGGTCAAGTAGAAAAAGAAAAGAGCGTGAGGGTGAATCCAGTTCCAGTAAGCTCAAAAGAAAGAAACAAAAAGGTGAAATGTTTGTGTTAAGATTAAGTAAGAAAGTGCATCAAAAGAAGAAGAAGAGGAGTTCATCAAAGAAACTCAAAAGAAAAGCTCCAGCTGAACCTTCTTCTCCAACATCTTCTGAGGAGACAATATCTGTTTCTGGGTCTCCAAGACCAATCCGATCACCACCCCCCAAAACAACCAATTTAAGATGATCACCATCACCCAGAACACCATCACCTCAAAGACAATCGTCTCCATATTCACCCAAATTACCTCAAACACCTATAACACCAATTCATCAATCTTCACCACTTCCTGAAATTACAACACCTGAACAACCAATCATACCTCAATCTGTTTCAACTCAAATTCCATCCTCAACCATACCTTCATCATCATCCTTTGTTTGATCTCCTCAACCGACATATACTCAAGGAAGAAAGAAATCAATTCCTGTAAACATTCGAAAAACTTTTAAGAGATCTCGCTTTGAGTATGAACGATTTCAAGAAACCGAACCAGAAGATGTGTTTACTCCTGATAATGATGCATCTGATGATGATGCAAATTTGTTTGCTAATGATGTTATAGACATCCCGGAGGAACAAGGAAGGAATGAGGGAGGAGTTGAAAATACCGGAGAGGTTGAGAGGTCAGGGTTAGGTGAAAGGCAAAAAGAAAACGTTGGCCTCCAATTAGTTACAAACCTATATCAATGCCGGGTTCGCCGTAGGGTAGAAGACGAGAGCTCCCAACTCTCGCATGCACAAACCTCCACTAGCCATTCGAAAGTCTCTCTACAGACTGACGTCTCATTTTCGCATGGGCAAAAACCACGTACTCCATTCCATTCTCCTTCAGAGTCTGTGAATGTTGAAGCAAAAGAGACACCTGCCCCTCTCTTAAATTTCGTTTCTGCACGTAATTCTAGTACCCTTAGGACACCAATTGTGATACCCTTTGCACATCTACGTGATGCTGCCGGAACAAACATAGAGAGATCGGCTCTTGTGCCCTCTCGAAGATTGTTTGGAAATCCTTCCATTGCTAACATCACGCCAGCTTTGAACGAAGGTGCCCTAGTAGCTAGATCAGTTGTGCGACAGTCTGAGTTCTTACGAGCTCGATCTGTTGCATCAACTCTTCGTGCTTTGGGCATAACGGTAGGTCTAAGTGACTCCGGTGTTATTTACCTCAATTTCCCAAAAGATTCTGGTTGCAAAGCTGAATCATCAACTGTTGCTCATACTCTTGAACCAACAGGAAATCCTGAGATAGTCATGATGTCTTCAGGTCACTCAGTAGAATCACTTGAGACTACTGATGTGCCAGATTCTGTTATTCCATTACCACCCGAGGCTCAAAGATTAATCACTCATTTTGTTGAAGGTATTGTAGAAGGTCAAAGAAGTGAGCTACTTGTATCAAGAAATATCATTACCGGAAAACTTCCTGCATCACAAACAAAATCTTCATATCGTAGATTACTTACTGGAGGTACTTTACGAATTGGTACTCCAGTAGTGACTCCAACACCATCACGGACAACAACAACACCCCCACATATACCAACAACAACACCCCCACATATACCAACAACAACAATAACAATAACAACTACAACAACAATACCACCAACACCAATACATCAATCATTTTCTTATCCAAATTCACCACATCATTCTTCCAGTTCTTCTTCTGAATCTGATTCGTCTGAATACTTAAGTGATTGTTCCCCAAACAGAATTGCTATCAGTGGTTTATCTACCGATACTCTTATTGTTGCACTTATGAATCGGTTGAGATCTGAAGAACCACATCTTTCTTCACATAAAATATCCATTTTCTAATCACTTCTTGCATATTTATCATTCAAAGGTTCTCAACAAAAACAACATGCTGAAATTGAAGCTCTTCAAAAGCAAGTCCAAGAGCTTGAACAACAATGTAGACTGACTAATATCTCAAGGCGTCGGGATGATCATGATCCTGATGATCAACCCGAGGGGGAGAATATTAGAGATATTAGAGAGGGTCATGAGACACAAGCTCAAGTTGGTCAAGAAAGTGCTCAAGAAGTTGTTACAGAAACCCAAAATCAAGGAGGAACTCAAAATCAAGAAGATTCAGATGACTTACCTCCACTCATCAGACACATTTCTCATTATTATTCTACCACATCAAGTTCTGATGAGTCAAGTGATCCTGATCCATTTCAACCAGGAAATGCCGTTACTCGATCTCAGCATCCTACTCAAGAAGTAAATGGAGAAGATATCTTTGAAGAGATAGTCTATCATCTCAGAAATGCTGAAAATCTTGAGACTCCTAATGAGCTTGGACAAGGAGTTAGACACCCAAGGATCTCAAAAGATAAAATCTGGCAGATCAATGAGGGTTACTTTGCTGAGAACTATGAACAGATCTTGGATTTGAGCACAAGACCTGAAGAAATTGTATGCAGAGCAAGATATCTTGAAGAAAGAGCCTTTCAAATCTTTTGCTCACCAAATGAAAGACTTAACATGACCTTGAACTGATTAAGAGCATTCTTTCTGTTCAGACATCAAGGTCAAAGAGATGCATACATGGAGTTGATGAATGCAGAAAGTTCTGTAAGAGCTGAATGGTGGTATCAACAATTTCAAATTCCAATCACTAAAGTCCTACAGTTGTTTGCTCCTCTTAAAAACCATAATCTCAGACTTGTTCGATTCAAAGTTCGCCGAGCTGATGGCAATATCTATGTTGTTCAAGAAGAATCTCTTCAACATATGACGATCTCAAACATCCTATTTCTCTACAATCAATATGTTTATCTGATAATCAAGACTCCAGATCAACTTCTAGCCTACGAAGCTTTGAAAAGTCATATTCAAGCCTTGATCAGATTCTATGAGTTCAATGACTTCCAGATTGGCTTAGAAAGAAGAACTAGCAGGATTAACCTTACAAGACCAAACCAAAGAGCCGAAGGTTATGAGCTAGATTCATTTCAGATTGGAGATCCAATTGAAGACTTGGATGGATTTGTCTTCATCAATCGACTGAAGAAAAAGATCTTCATTCGTGCCTCTGATTTTTCCAAATATTCAGATGGTACTTTGAAATATTGCCAATCCATTCTGAGTGCAATAGATGAAGATTCTGATAATGAAGAAGATGAAAACATCAAGTCCCAGAGAGAAGATCATATAAGACGTATCAAAGATACTCTTGATATGAGTCAAAGGATTAGAGATCTCATTGTCACAAGAACTCCCAAGCCCCAAGAAGGAATTATTCATACCAAGACAGGTTCATGGGTTCGTTGGAATCCTAGCCATGAACGTGGTCCTCATAACATTCCTTCTGTAAACTTCCAAGATAATATCAAATTGCCAGATGAACGTCCTGAAGGTGATAACTGGCACTTCATCCCTAAGAAGTTTTGGAATGACTCATGGAACAGTTACAAAAAGAGAGCCTTCTGGAGTTCAAAGATTGATAAGCCATCAACCTCAAATGCTGCACAACGTTATAAGAAAAAGAAGAACAAGCAAAGACGTGCAAACAAGAGAAGAAGACAAAAAAGGAAGTGATGATGGACAACCAAGCACTAAGGGGGAGAATGTTAGAAATATAAAATAGTGCTTAGTTGTATTTCTAAATATTGTATTTTATGTATTAATTGTAAGGTTGAGGGGGAGCTTATGTAATATACTTAGAGTATAAATACCCCTCAAGCCTTCAACTTTTAAAAACTTTTTTGCACACTTTTGCTAATCAATCAAATCTACTTTCCACACACACACACCTTTCTCTCTCAAGAACACACACTAACACACACACTTTCCACCATTGTTGAATACCTTACTTCCGCACCATAACACGAATTAAGCTAGTTTCTACATGAACTCAGTGAGCTGTCCCACCACATCTGAAAATGAGATAGTGGCAACTTGGGAAGAACTTGCAGTTGGCTTAAAAGCCACTGACTCTAGAAAGAGCAGCCTGTAATCCTTAAGATCTGGGTCATTGGGCTCATATAGAAGGGGGTGGAGGCTAAGGGAATTTTGGTGCATTTGCTCAGAGAGTGAGTCTCATGAGTGGATTTTTCAGAAATGACAATGAGTTGATCAGCCTGAGAAAGATTAACGTTTGGTTCAGGCTGATGGCCAGTGGGAATTGGTTGATCTAGATGTTGATCAACCCCTCCACTAGCATCTTCCATCAGAGCATCCCTTGAGGATGGATGGGCAAACTCATCATCGAATGAAGAGTCACTTCCGGAGATAGTGACTATATTCTCATTGACATCGTGAGGACCATCAATGGTTCCCTTTGCTGCACAAGGGCTAACATGACTGCCTTAAAGGCATCCATGTAACCTACAGAATCCCTCTGTCCAAGGACAGATGCAGACACAGACTATGCAGGTGTAATGTTTTGGGTAATTGATTGCCCTTCAACAGAGGTGTGTTGTTGCACCAGAGTATCCTTAGGGAGAATTATTATGGCCTGTACCTCTTCTTGTGATCTAGAAGAGGCATTGGCAGCTAGTGCAGACTCAGAGTGTAAGAATTGAATAGGCTGATCAGCTTTGGGAAAAGCAGCAGTGTCACCAGTGCATTCGATACTACTCTCCTTTGGCTGACCATCCTCAGATTGGATGTACACAGACTCTGACTCATTTTGGATCTGGGCTGTATCCACTGTTGTCCCTTTAGTGATATCATCAACCTTTTGGGAGGCTGATGATAGCGATTTAGGGACAGACTCAGTATGACCTTGGGAGGAGGTCTTTATATCAATACCTTCACCCTGTTTGGAGGGTTGGGTAGCAGCAGTTATTCCCTTTATCTCGTCTACACCCTTTTGGGAGAGTGTAGATGGGCTTGGCGATTTCGGCTTTTCAGCTTGGGTAACAGGGACAACTTTGGAACGTTCCTCAGCTTCCACTGTACCAGGTGGGATTTCTAATGGTTTTGGAGTTGCAATGTCGACCACTGAAGCTGACACAGATTTCCTTGAGGATCTTTTCTTTTTAGCAATGTGAGGCACTAAGTCCTCAACAATGGGTCTTTTTGAAGCTGATTTGAATTGAATGGATGAGGGTGTGGCTAGGGTGGCTGATGTTGTGGCCAACCCTTCACCCTCTTTTGTAGGAGAAGAAAGAGTAGATTTAGAAGAGGTTGAAGGTTCAAAAGCATGTGTACCTTGGTCCCCCTGATTAGCAGATTGAGTGTCAGACTCAGATCGCGTCGAAGAAGGGACAGTTTCCTCAAGTGCTGCTTGTTCCCTCTCTCTTTGCCTGCAAAAATTAAGGTAAATTTGCATTGCTTGGCTCAGACCCTGCACAGTTACCTTAGGACTGTTGAAAATGTTATTATTAATAGACTTGCACTCCACAGTCTGACCAGTTTCCAGACTTTAATCACTGTCAAGAATTGCTTCAATGATGAGTGCAAGAATCCTACCATAAGGTATGGTAAGACTCTTCTTATTTACACGATCAACAAGGTCCTTAAAAATCAAACCGACATAATCTACTCTGGTCATAGTGACCATAGAATGGAAAATTTGTAATTCTAAAACATTAGGCTGATCAAAGCTGCCTGTCTTTACTTGTAAAGTTTTTGAAATTGTGCTTAAAAGATAATTCCAAATACCAATAAGGTATTTCATTTTCACCACTGAAGCCAATGGACCAGTGTACTCAACAAGTTGTAAAATATTTTTGGCTTCAGTGTGTGTTGCAACAGTTTCATAATCACCTTCAGGCATATAAGACAACTCAAAAGCAGACCTAATCCTCTCTAAAGAAATGTATACCTTTTTCTTACCGTTGAGGATGGTGCCATAGATTGCAGTGTGTCCTTTTCTGTTCTTCCCCAAATAACAGCTCGCCCAAAACTCACACAGGAGATCTTGAAACACCCAGTCTGGTTTCTCAATCATCACCTTGCCGAAGGGATGACAGAACAAAAATTCAATAATATCCCCATATCCTTTTGCCCATGAAGGAGGATTAATGTTTGCATAAACCAGATTGCCAATCTTGATTTTACCAGTATCAAGATCAGCGGGAACTACTACCACATCACTTCCCACCTCATAAGGTGAAAGCTTATTAGCGCTTACTGGAGCTGGGTATTGATTCCCAGATTCAGATGAAGAATTATTATTAGAATTATTAGCAGAAACAGATGAAGATGCCATTTAAACAAAAGATTTTTGAAAGAAGAAAATAAAAAGAATTTAAAGAAGATATTCAGATTAGAGAGAAAATAAGAAATTGATTTGAGAATGAATGTATAAGTGATTTGGGATTTAGGTTGAATCTGATAATATATACCTTATTCAAATTAATCGTTTGAAAAAGTGAGAGAGAGAAAGATTATGATTGGACGAGGAACAAGTAGTGGGGGTACTTTTTCAGTAACCGTCTGTAACACCCACACGTGTCACTCTCCAATAGGGTCATTAAGTAAACTAAAAAAAATAAAGTAAATAATAAAACGCACTGAGATATTTAATAACAAAGACAACCACAAAGCTGGGTCAGACTCAGCTTACCCTCTTTTACTTGATAAACACCAAGTATGAAAGGGTAGTCTGTGTCAGACACAGCTTACCCATAAAATTTAGAAAATTTCAAAGGGGTCAGATTTGTTATTACTTAGCTCACTGCCTTTTACATATTAAGCATACCTAGCTTACTTATGAGATAGTTGAACCTTGATTCATCCAATAGCTTTGTAAACAAGTCAGCAAGCTGATTATCTGTTGGAATGAAATGGAGTTCAACATCTTCTTTCATCACATGATCCCTAATGAAATGATATCTAATATCAATGTGCTTGGTCCTTGAATGAAGTACAGGATTGTTGGAGATTGCTATAGCACTGGTACTATCACAAAAGATTGGAGTTTTTGATGTAGTGACACCATAGTCTTGAAGCTAATATTGCATCCAAAGAATTTAAGAACAACAACTTCCTGCAGCAACATACTCAGCTTCTGCAGTAGATATAGAAACTGAATGTTGCTTCTTGCTGGACCAGCTTACAAGTCTATTGCCTAGCAATTGACAAGCTCCTGAAGTACTTTTTCTATCAATCTTACAACCTGCAAAGTCAGAATCTGAATAGCCAATTAGATCAAATCCTGAGTCTTTGGGATACCAAAGACCCAGATTGGGACTACCTTTAAGGTATCTAAAGATTCTCTTTATAGCCTTAAGATGAGATTCCTTAGGACTAGCTTGATATCCACAAAGACATGTAGCAAACATAATATATGTTCTACTTGCATTCAGGTAAAGTAATGACCCTATCATACCCCTATAAGCTGTAATGTCAACAGATTTTCCATTTTTATCTTCACCCAGCTTATCACCAATTCCCATAGGAGTTTTCATAGGTGAGCAATCAGTAAAACCAAATTTGTTTAAGAGATCTTTTCCATATTTTCCTTGGTTAATGAAAATTCCATTTTTAGTCTGTTAAACTTGTAAACCAAGAAAGTAGTTTAGTTCTCCCATCATGCTCATTTCATACTTTTTAGACATTAATTCAGAAAACTTTTTGCGAAGTCTTTCACTGCTAGACCCAAATATGATATCATCTACATAAATTTATACAAGCATGATATCATCATTGTACTTTCTCACAAATAAAGTCTTGTCAACATTACCTCTTTTGAAGTTATTAGCCAGTAAAAATTTAAACAAAGTATCATACCATGCTCTTGGAGCTTGCTTTTACCCATAGAGAGCCTTGTCAAGCTTGAACACATGGTCAGGAAACTTTGAACTTTCAAAACCTGGAGGTTGTTCAACATAGACTTCTTCTTCCAATTTCCCATTCAGAAATGCACTCTTCACATCCATTTGGTAGACTTTGAAACCTTTGTGTGCAGAAAAGGCCAAGAACATTCTGATTGCCTCTAATCTTGCCACTGGTGCAAAAGTCTCATCATAATCAATTCCATCTTCTTGTCTGTAACCAAGAGCTACCAATCTTGCTTCGTTTCTGGTCACAACTCCCCTTTCATCCATTTTGTTTCTGTAGACCCATTTGGTGCCAATCACAGTCTTGTGATGCGGTCTTGGAACAAGTTCCCAAACCTTATTTCTTTCAAACTGTGTTAACTCATCTTGCATAGCATTCACCCAAGATGGATCTGCCAGAGCTTCACTAACCTCAGTTGGTTCAACCTTACTCACAAAATTAACAAACATGCAAAAGTTGCTTGTTGCTTTCCTTCTTGTTTTTACACCAATAAGAGGATCACCAATGATTTGGTTAATTGGATAAGATCTAGTCTATTTTGTCACATGAGTTGAATTATTTGCAACTGGGACAGTAGGCTGATTCAGATTAGAAGGTCCAGCATGATCTACTTGTGGAAGAGAAAGATCAGCATGGACTAGAGTAGTGGAATCTGAACCAGCTTGTGTAATATTTGATGGATTTTGATTAATTACTTCAGTAGGAGTGGGATCAGCTTGAGCATCTTCAAAGATTGGAACTTCTTCTTCTTCCAATTTCCCATTCAGAAATGCACTCTTCACATCCATTTGGTAGACTTTGAAACCTTTGTGTGCAGAAAAGGCCAAGAACATTCTGATTGCCTCTAATCTTGCCACTGGTGCAAAAGTCTCATCATAATCAATTCCATCTTCTTGTCTGTAACCAAGAGCTACCAATCTTGCTTCGTTTCTGGTCACAACTCCCCTTTCATCCATTTTGTTTCTGTAGACCCATTTGGTGCCAATCACAGTCTTGTGATGCGGTCTTGGAACAAGTTCCCAAACCTTATTTCTTTCAAACTGTGTTAACTCATCTTGCATAGCATTCACCCAAGATGGATCTGCCAGAGCTTCACTAACCTCAGTTGGTTCAACCTTACTCACAAAATTAACAAACATGCAAAAGTTGCTTGTTGCTTTCCTTCTTGTTTTTACCCATAGAGAGCCTTGTCAAGCTTGAACACATGGTCAGGAAACTTTGAACTTTCAAAACCTGGAGGTTGTTCAACATAGACTTCTTCTTCCAATTTCCCATTCAGAAATGCACTCTTCACATCCATTTGGTAGACTTTGAAACCTTTGTGTGCAGAAAAGGCCAAGAACATTCTGATTGCCTCTAATCTTGCCACTGGTGCAAAAGTCTCATCATAATCAATTCCATCTTCTTGTCTGTAACCAAGAGCTACCAATCTTGCTTCGTTTCTGGTCACAACTCCCCTTTCATCCATTTTGTTTCTGTAGACCCATTTGGTGCCAATCACAGTCTTGTGATGCGGTCTTGGAACAAGTTCCCAAACCTTATTTCTTTCAAACTGTGTTAACTCATCTTGCATAGCATTCACCCAAGATGGATCTGCCAGAGCTTCACTAACCTCAGTTGGTTCAACCTTACTCACAAAATTAACAAACATGCAAAAGTTGCTTGTTGCTTTCCTTCTTGTTTTTACACCAATAAGAGGATCACCAATGATTTGGTTAATTGGATAAGATCTAGTCTATTTTGTCACATGAGTTGAATTATTTGCAACTGGGACAGTAGGCTGATTCAGATTAGAAGGTCCAGCATGATCTACTTGTGGAAGAGAAAGATCAGCATGGACTAGAGTAGTGGAATCTGAACCAGCTTGTGTAATATTTGATGGATTTTGATTAATTACTTCAGTAGGAGTGGGATCAGCTTGAGCATCTTCAAAGATTGGAACTTCTTCTTCTTCTTCAATGAGTTGCTCCCCCTGAGTTTGAGCACCATTAGTTCCAACTGGAGGATTTGTTGGAGGCTCATTCTCAGGTACAACCAGTTCTTCAAAATCAAAGTCTTCTTCTTCAGGAGGAGAGCTATCTAGCTTAACTTGTAACACCCGACGTTTAAAAATATGGGTTTTCAAAAACTTTCACCTAACGGTGTCAAATTGCGGAACAAAAGACTTTAAAAGTCAAAACCGATAAAAACATTTCGGTTTCTGCGTTTTGTTGGTGTTACATGCCATATCAAACAATAGTTCAAATGAAAACCCAACGGTTGTCCAACATAAAACAACCGTTCACACAACACTACATAAATTCGACATTAAGTACGAAATGTAACTAAATGTCTAAGAAAGAATCGTCTATGGGTAGCTAAGGCTCCTTCATTGCATCTACCCAAGCTCACATGTCCTGCGTCACTAGTCCATCAAGCTAAACCTGAGGGAACAACCATATTAAAGAAACAAGTGTTAGCTATAAGAATAGCTAAGTAAGATCACACTTAATTTAAAAGCATTTGTCCCATTAAAACATTTCTTCATTATTAGACAAGCTCATTAGGCACAACACACAACACACAAAACTGCATATCAACTTCATATCAATTAGGATGAATCACCCTAAATGTGCCTATAAGTCAGGGAGGATAGATGAAGACGTGGCTCATCGGATACAAATAGGATGGATGAAATGGAAAGCGGCTACAGGTGTCATGTGCGACAGGAGGATCCCTTTAAAACTGAAAGGGAAGTTCTACAGGGTGGCTATCAGACCGGCTATACTATACGGGTTAGAATGTTGGCCGATGAAGAAAGCCCAGGTAGCTCGGATGGAGGTGGCCGAGATGAGGATGCTAAGGTGGACATGCGGGAAAACCTTGCTAGACAGGATTCCAACGGGGGTTTTTAGATCTCAACTTGAAGTGGGGACCATCATTGACAAGCTCAGGGAAGGACGTTTGAGATGGTTTGGCCATGTCAAGAGGAGAGACCGGCAATCGCCTGTTAGGAGTGCAGAACCCATCCAGGTAGAAGGCGTGAGGAGAAGGGGGCGGCCTAACATGACTTGGGAGGCTAGAGTTGCAAACGACCTTAAGGAGCTTGGCTTGGCAGAGGCTTTGACCGTGGATAGGAATGCTTGGAGGACTACAATTAGGGTAGAGGGATAGTAGATTTACTTATAGTTTCGGGAAAATATAAGCTTAGGGGTTGGGCTTATAGATATGCCAACTAAGTTTAGGTTACGCTTTACTTAAACTACCATAAACTAATATAGGAAACACATGTAATGGACTTTATATATCCATTCCTATGTAATTGTTCTAATAGGCGATTATGTCGTATTCTACAGTGCCTAATATGATGTAATATGCTATGTTAAATATTTTGTATGTTTTCATGCTCTATGCTCGGTTGTTTCAACAAGGTTGCTTTCTAGCTATGTAACAATGAAGACATGCTGCTGTCTAGTTATGTAACAATGGCGACAGAAGAGAGCATGGGCGAAAGTCATGGATGTCCAGAATCCAGAAAATCAAACGTCAAGAGATAAGTCACCTCTTCCTTCCTCCGATAAATATACATATATATATGTAATGATACTCTACCTACATGTTATACTTTTTCGGGCCGGAGGTCCCTCTCCACTTCGGTGGACCTGGAAGCAGCCTCTCTACCTTTGGGTAGAGGTATGGTCTGTCTACATCATACCTCCCCCATACCCCGGCTTATGCTGGGATTGGGTACTGTTGTTGTTGTTGTTGTTGTTGTACCCTAAATGTGCCTATCCTGCATTACTTCATTACACACGTTTAACCACATAACTGCTTTCTACATTGACTGCTTTACTACGTTTTAACTACTTTACTACATTAACTGCTTTACTACGTTATTAACTGCGTTAATGTGTAACATAAGTTACACCCGACTAGATGACAAACCCCACACGGTTGTACATCATGCGTCGTTAAGGAATGGCAAGCCAATCCAAGAGTAATCCGTATGTGGAGGTTGGTAAAACCCCTCGTATTACTCGCCCTGCATTATAAAGACCATGTTGCAAGGAGCCACCCAAGCAACAACTACGTCAACGCACTTAGCCGGGCTAGGGCAAGTACGGGTTAAGCTTAACACTTTCCCTGCATTAGTTTTACGAGCTCGGTTTCACACATTATATGGTTTAGGTCCCTGCATTCCTAAACCGTCACACACATATAGTCTAGGTAACACACATTCCTAGACATTCACACACTTTATCTTCATTACGTTTGGGCCCTTAAACGTGCACGTGACATGGCAACTTAGCAAGTCTAGTGTCCTAGATGAGCAAGCCATTAATACATGCACACAATAACATAAACTACGTCATACTGCATTTCAAGATTCTACATGCTACTTCATATAAAAACACTACATTACCCTTCTTATATTAACACATACTACTTTATACTTCAATTCATAACACATACTACATTATACTTCATTTCTACATTTCCTGCATAATGAGATACTTCATAATACTACATAAACTGCATAACAATACACTGCATTAAGCAATACTTCATTTCACTACATTAGGGACTGCATTTCAGGTCTCATGGTCAACTACATAACCCATAATACCTCCCATATACCCCGGCTTATGCTGGGATTGGGTTCTGTTGTTGTTGTTGTTGTTGTTGTTGTTGTTGTTGTTGTTGTTGTTGTTGTTGTTGTTGTTGTTGTTGTTGTTGTTGTTGTTGTTGCTGTTGTTGTTGCTGTTGTTGTTGTTGTTGTTGTTGTTGTTGTTGTTGTTGTTGTTGTTGTTGTTGTTGTTGTTGTTGTTGTTGTTGTTGTTGTTGTTGTTGTTGTTGTTGTTGTTGTTGTTGTTGTTGTTGTTGTTGTTGTTGTTGTTGTTGTTGTTGTTGTTGTTGTTGTTGTTGTTGTTGTTGTTGTTGTTGTTGTTGTTGTTGTTGTTGTTGTTGTTGTTGTTGTTGTTGTTGTTGTTGTTGTTGTTGTTGTTGTTGTTGTTGTTGTTGTTGTTGTTGTTGTTGTTGTTGTTGTTGTTGTTGTTGTTGTTGTTGTTGTTGTTGTTGTTGTTGTTGTTGTTGTTGTTGTTGTTGTTGTTGTTGTTGTTGTTGTTGTTGTTGTTGTTGTTGTTGTTGTTGTTGTTGTTGTTGTTGTTGTTGTTGTTGTTGTTGTTGTTGTTGTTGTTGTTGTTGTTGTTGTTGTTGTTGTTGTTGTTGTTGTTGTTGTTGTTGTTGTTGTTGTTGTTGTTGTTGTTGTTGTTGTTGTTGTTGTTGTTGTTGTTGTTGTTGTTGTTGTTGTTGTTGTTGTTGTTGTTGTTGTTGTTGTTGTTGTTGTTGTTGTTGTTGTTGTTGTTGTTGTTGTTGTTGTTGTTGTTGTTGTTGTTGTTGTTGTTGTTGTTGTTGTTGTTGTTGTTGTTGTTGTTGTTGTTGTTGTTGTTGTTGTTGTTGTTGTTGTTGTTGTTGTTGTTGTTGTTGTTGTTGTTGTTGTTGTTGTTGTTGTTGTTGTTGTTGTTGTTGTTGTTGTTGTTGTTGTTGTTGTTGTTGTTGTTGTTGTTGTTGTTGTTGTTGTTGTTGTTGTTGTTGTTGTTGTTGTTGTTGTTGTTGTTGTTGTTGTTGTTGTTGTTGTTGTTGTTGTTGTTGTTGTTGTTGTTGTTGTTGTTGTTGTTGTTGTTGTTGTTGTTGTTGTTGTTGTTGTTGTTGTTGTTGTTGTTGTTGTTGTTGTTGTTGTTGTTGTTGTTGTTGTTGTTGTTGTTGTTGTTGTTGTTGTTGTTGTTGTTGTTGTTGTTGTTGTTGTTGTTGTTGTTGTTGTTGTTGTTGTTGTTGTTGTTGTTGTTGTTGTTGTTGTTGTTGTTGTTGTTGTTGTTGTTGTTGTTGTTGTTGTTGTTGTTGTTGTTGTTGTTGTTGTTGTTGTTGTTGTTGTTGTTGTTGTTGTTGTTGTTGTTGTTGTTGTTGTTGTTGTTGTTGTTGTTGTTGTTGTTGTTGTTGTTGTTGTTGTTGTTGTTGTTGTTGTTGTTGTTGTTGTTGTTGTTGTTGTTGTTGTTGTTGTTGTTGTTGTTGTTGTTGTTGTTGTTGTTGTTGTTGTTGTTGTTGTTGTTGTTGTTGTTGTTGTTGTTGTTGTTGTTGTTGTTGTTGTTGTTGTTGTTGTTGTTGTTGTTGTTGTTGTTGTTGTTGTTGTTGTTGTTGTTGTTGTTGTTGTTGTTGTTGTTGTTGTTGTTGTTGTTGTTGTTGTTGTTGTTGTTGTTGTTGTTGTTGTTGTTGTTGTTGTTGTTGTTGTTGTTGTTGTTGTTGTTGTTGTTGTTGTTGTTGTTGTTGTTGTTGTTGTTGTTGTTGTTGTTGTTGTTGTTGTTGTTGTTGTTGTTGTTGTTGTTGTTGTTGTTGTTGTTGTTGTTGTTGTTGTTGTTGTTGTTGTTGTTGTTGTTGTTGTTGTTGTTGTTGTTGTTGTTGTTGTTGTTGTTGTTGTTGTTGTTGTTGTTGTTGTTGTTGTTGTTGTTGTTGTTGTTGTTGTTGTTGTTGTTGTTGTTGTTGTTGTTGTTGTTGTTGTTGTTGTTGTTGTTGTTGTTGTTGTTGTTGTTGTTGTTGTTGTTGTTGTTGTTGTTGTTGTTGTTGTTGTTGTTGTTGTTGTTGTTGTTGTTGTTGTTGTTGTTGTTGTTGTTGTTGTTGTTGTTGTTGTTGTTGTTGTTGTTGTTGTTGTTGTTGTTGTTGTTGTTGTTGTTGTTGTTGTTGTTGTTGTTGTTGTTGTTGTTGTTGTTGTTGTTGTTGTTGTTGTTGTTGTTGTTGTTGTTGTTGATTTGAAACCAGCTTTTAGTTGATACCCTCAGCGTGACAAAAGTAGTGTATCTTACCTGGCAGTAGTGTACGCGCGCAAACAAATAGCTAATAGCGCTTATCAGTAATCCCCGACACCTATCGTACATTAACATATGAAATATAAGTCATTTGGGACTCAAACGAACTTAACAAACTTCACAAACTTAGTCTGGAAAATCCTTCTTACGAACTTAGCTACAGTTCTTACGAAGATAGTTTGTTCTAACGAAGATAGTTTTGTTCTAACGAAGATAGTTTTGTTCTAACGAAGATAGTTTTGTTCTAACGAAGATAGTTTTGTTCTAACGAAGATAGTTTTGTTCTAACGATGATAGTTTGTTCTAACGAAGATAGTTTTGTTCTAACGAAGATAGTTTGTTCTAACGAAGATAAAGGTTATCTTCGTTCGAAGATAGTTTGTTCTTACGAAGATAGTTTGTTCTAACGAAGATAGCAACAGCATACGAAAATGAAGGTTATCTTCGTTCGAAGTGCAGAAACGTGTTTTTCGACCTTTTTCTAGAAAATGACCCCAAACCCTTTAAGTACCGATCGAATTGACGCAAAAACATTAATCTTTGATCATCAAAACATCTCTTATCAATCCAAATCGCTAAAATATCATTTACAATCGTTTTAGGCCAAAAACTTGATTAAAACACATAAATTAACCAAGAACACAATGAAACCCTAATTCCTTTACAAACCCCCCTTTTTCAATCAGATTTGATTCCACACTCACGACTCATGATCTGAAAATACGATCAATGAATTGATTATTACCTGCAAATGACAATTCGAATGCAAATCCTCTTGACAATGACCACCAATTCACACACAAAACGACTTTTCGGCTTGAGATTTGATGAGAGAAGACTATGGAATGACTTAGGATCAGTTAGGGCTTGTTTAGAAGAAGTGAGATCTGCAATTAACCTCCTAATGACAGCCTCTAAGCTACAAATCCCGTTTTTGACTTTGCACATATGTCAAAACTAGTCCCTAAGCTTCCAAATCCTTCATTATTGGTCACAAACTACTTTATTGACCATATACATCATTAATCCTTCATTAAATGTCACTACATGGACATTAACCTTCATATTACACACATTAATACTACATTAACATTTAGGCTTACAAGTCTCACACATAACACACGTTAACTACGTATAAGCATTAAATCTAAAATAGACTTAACGACACACACATAATATTGACTTAACGGCATTAGTCAACTAGTAAAGAAAAGTTGGGGATGTTACAATCTGGCTTAGAACAACCTTCTTCTATGCTTACATTTACAGAGTTCTCAATTGTTTTAGTTCTCTTGTTGTATACTCTGTAGGCTTTCATCATTGTTGCATATCCAAGTAGGATACCTTCATCTGCTTTTTCATCAAACTTTCCAAGATGGTCTTTTTGATTCAGAATGTAGCAAGGACTTCCAAACATTCTTAGGAAACCAATTTCTGGTTTTCTCCCCCTAAGAAGTTCATATGCAGTCTTCTGGTGTCTTTTTACAATAAGGGATCTGTTCTGGGTAAAGCAAGCTGTGTGAACTGCTTCAGCCCAGAAATGAGACTTGACATTGTTTTGAGCCATCATGGATCTGGCAGCTTCAATAAGAGTTCTGTTTCTTCTTTCTGCAACACCATTCTGTTGAGGAATTCTGGCAGCTGAGTAGACTTGTGAAATTCCTTTTTCACTGCAGAATGAGTTAAGAGTGATATTCTTGAATTCAGTTCCATTATCACTCCTTAACTGCCTAACAGGACTTTTGTAAAGAATTTCAGCTTGTTTGATGAAATGAATAATGCTGTCAGCAGCTTCACTCTTGTGCTTTAGAAAGAAAACCCAGGTATATCTTGAATATTCATCAACTATGACCAAGGAGTACCTCATTCCAGTGAATGAAGGAGTACTAATTGGTCCAAAGAGATCCATATGAAGCAAATCCAAACAATTATCAATGGTTGAGCATGTTTTAGACTTAAAGGTAGCTTTGTGTTGCTTTCCTTTCTCACAAGCACCACACAGCTTGTCTTTCTCATAATTTATCACTGTAAGACCAGACACCAACTCTTTCTTGCACAGCTTGTTGATGTCTTTGAAGTTCATATGAGACAGCCTTTTATGCCACAACCAGTTCAGCTCATCTTGAGTCTTTGACATGAAACAAACTTCTCTTGTAACAGTTGGATTTCTCATGTCAAAAGAATACAAAGACTCATCCCGCTTAGCAATAAGAACCACATTGCCTTCCAAATCAAGAACAATGCCCTTATCAGACCTGAATCTCACTTCATAACCAGCATCACACAACTGACTCACACTGATCAAATTGTGCTTCAAACCATTTACATATGAGACCCTTCTGAAGGTAAGGGGACCATTTGAAAGTATACCAAATCCTTCTGTCTTTCCTTGAGAATCATCTCCAAATGTAACATTAGGACCAGCGCGAATCCTAAAGCTACATAGCAGGGACTTACATACGGTTATATGCTTGGAAGACCCACTGTCCAAGTGTCAGGTATTATCATCATGACTGCCCTGCATTTTCAATAAGAGATTAGTTCTTTTTGGGAACCCATCCAAAGATGGGTTCACCAGAGCTGACCTGCTGGTCTGACTCAGATTGGTTAACAGAACTTAGACTCTTATCACATTTGGACACCCATTGTTGCTTGATCTGTCCCTTACCAGATTTGAAATTTCTTTTAGCAACAACTAAGGTTTCCTTTTGAACAAAACCTTTGCCTATTCTAGATTTCTTACATTCAGCTCTTAATTTTCTTTGGTCAACAGATTTGGGATCAGAAACATCATTAAGAAAATTGGCATCATTTGAAACCTCACCAGTTCTGGACTCAACATATTTGGAAATCATTTTGTCAGAGTCGGATTTGGTGGTTTTTGAAATAAACTCAGATTTAGTTTGTGACAAACTTCCTTGAGAACCAGACTTCTCATTCTTTAACAGCTTAAATTTCTCTTTTGGAACACTATGATCTCTAACTTTCCTTTTAATTCTCCTAGAAGTTCTTGTTTGTTTTAAACATAGAATTTGACACAGATTGGGTAATGGTCAGCTTGGATAAGTCAAGACTTTTTTCAGGTTTTAACTCAACAACCTTATTAGCCTCAGACACAGCTTCAGCAATGGTTTGGCCAACAGTTTCAGGATCACTAAACCCAATACCAGATTTCTGAACCAACTTAATTGGTTCAGAATTCTTTCCTTTGGTTTGGACTTTGGGTGGTGAATGAGGCTGATAACAAGGCTCCATAGCACATACTTCAGCAATGGCTATAGCCCTATCATAGTCACCATCAAAGATAGCTTGGATCTAATGAGTTATTTGGTCATTTACACACTTCGCAGTTCTTTTTGAACAAATACACCATGATTCAGTAATTTGTTTGACTTTTAAAAACTTTTCTTCTGCAGTCTTAGCTTCTTTAACCAAAATTGAGTTCAATTGTTTTTGTGCTTTGACTTCAGACTCAAGTTTTTCAATGGTGTGATTTTTAGAACTGACATCAAGTTTCAAAACATGAATTTCCTTTTTGAGTTCTTGATTAAAGTGTTTTTGTAAAAGAACCTCATCACCAAGTCTATTCAGTCTAGACAGTTTCTCATTATCAGACAGATTGGAAAAAGAAGTTACCTCAGGTGGAGCAGTCTGACTGGTAGATGCCTGGTGAGCAGACTCAGATTGTTGTTGCATTTTGGCAAGATCTTCAGCAAACTTTTGAGTAGCTTCTTTAGCCATGAAGCACTTGGCATCTTTATACAGCTCATCATCAGAGGATGTGGCACTTTCAGCCCAGTCTTTGGCTACCAAACTCTTCTCACTCTTGTTCACCTTCTCAGTCAGCTCAGCTACTTGTGCTTTTAAAGCTTTGTATTTGGTCTTCAGCTTTGAGTATTTTTCACCTCTTCCACCTTTGGCTGGCACAGCTTGAGAAGACTCCTTGAATCTACAGTCACCAGCCATATGTCCAGTCTTGCCACATTTGTAACAAGTGACTTTGGACATGTCAAATGGCTTCTTTGTCTTGTCAGCTTGGCCACCTCTTCCTTTTCCTTTAAACTTATTAAAGGATCTCTTTCTGATCCTTTCAGCCAACATAGCTACTTCATTAGCCAGTTCATCACCATCAGATTCATCACATTCAGATTCAGCACAAACAGAGTTAGGATGAGAAATCATAGGAATATCATCATTAACATAAGGAATGATCTCATTGCTAATAGAACTAGGGTGTTCAGTCTTGGAAGCAACAAGTGCAGTAGCAGGCTGACTATAAGAATCACCCATAGCAATTAACTTTTCTGCCTCTGAACACTCTTGGTTATGAAGCAAACCAAAGAGTCCAGGGAGATCAAGATCATTGAAAACAACACTTAATTTAATAGATGAAATATAATTGTTCCATTTAGGTGGTAATAAATCAAGAAATTTGCTCTTTAACACATTATTTTTCTTAACAATTCCAACAGCAGCTAAATCATTTACCACAGCATTAAAGCGGGTATGAGTTTCTGTTAAGGATTCATTTCTCAAAGAGAAGAATCTCTCATACTTCCTGGTTAAAGTAGTAATGGTAGATTCCATGGAAGTAGAGCAACCCTCAAACATGACAGTCAATGTACCCCACATTTTCTTAGATGTTGAACACATTTTAATGGAATGGTAAATATCTTTGGGCACAGCTTGGACAATGAAATTTCTAGCCTTCACATCCAAGTTTGCCATTCTCCTATCCTCATCCGACCAATCTGCCTTGTCCTTAACAATAGATTTAACTGTGACAGGAATGGTTGGTTGACCTTCCCTGACCACAGCTTCAACCACAAGGGTCTGTGTAGGAACATAAGGACCATCCAGTAGGATGTCAGGCATATTATTATCGATGGATTCAAGGAACAAAGACATACGACCTTTCCACCCACTGAAATCATCTTTATCAAACATGGGTAGTCTGGTTGAAGAACCATTATCAATATAAGATGACATTTTGCTTTACTGATAAGAAAATATGCAAGGATCAAGTCAAGTTAATTCTTAACCACCGCACTGATACCAATTGATACGTCCCAAGGTGTATCAATATACCAAAGTATATTGAACACTGAACAGTTGTAGAGGGGGTGAATACAACTTTCCTCAATCTTTACAAACTTTTGAATGAAACGTTTTAAAGACTCAGACTCAAATACAAAGTAAGTAAAGAACAGGAATCAATAAAACAGTAAATCAGGAAATAAACATTCTTGAACACAGATTGCGTTTTTCCAATGTAACTCTTTATTAAGAAATAATCTATACAAAGAATTACAGGGTTGTTGCAGAATAAAGATAGCCTACAGATATCTAAACAACCCTATGAAATGACAAACTACAATCAATAAGTTCTTGCTCAAGAGAATCAGCCCAAGCTGATCTCGTACAGACTAAGCTGTGTGTAAGAGCAGAGAAACTTGTGTGAAGAATGATTCTCAGGAAATGCCACTCATATGCATACAAGGAATGTAGCTTTTATAGGCGAAAGCTCCTCTTCACTTGGTATCCAAATCAACCACGTATTCTTCTATCATTGGACGATCAAAGGAATAATCAATCGTACCTTCATCGTACTTGTGGTCCCCCACGTACAGCTGCACATTCTTCATCGTCCAATAAGAGTATGGACACGCATATGTATATCTAACCACCAACCTGGATCCTAGGATTCTTCCTAGTCACGTCATTTGTCCTTATCTTCCATCCAGGTTGTTATCTTCACTTGATTGTTAGACACAGATTGAGCGGTTTGTCAAGGCACCAATCTGCCTAAGTGTTTCCAAGCTGACTGCCAGTCCCAAGCTGCCTTCCACTACCAGCTTGGTCCTCTATCTTCAATCCTCCTCTTTGACTTGGATTGAATGCTTTAACAATGTTGATGCAGCTTGAATAACACTTGCTTCCATAAGATATAACAATACAAAGTATGAAGCCTGATCTGGGTCAGTTACAGATCGCAAGCTGTGTCAGCTTAGTCTGACCCAGATCAGATTACAAGAACTAAAAGATTACTAAGTGTTTATAGGTCAGATTTTTCATCATTAAATTTACATTTTATCATTGGGACTCAACATTGAGTAAATGGTATGGAGTGATTGTAACATACTTCTAAAGTTGTTATATCAACATCACATCATTTTTACTCAAATCTCATAATTTGAAAGATATGGCGACATAACAATTACACCAAATTATATCTCATGTTTAAATGCTCACTCAAAGCTCATAGCCTTGGGAAATGATAACGAATGAATGACATATGTGATACCAAGGGGATTAATGAGAAAGACATCACTTTTAAAAGAAAAGAAAATTAATTGATAGTATAATTGATTTATATAAATTTACGGAACCAAGTGATTTATTATTTTTAATAAAAGTTGCCATCAATTATTACAATACTTTTGGGTCCGGGATGCCATTCACTTAATGGGTGTACACTCCGTACCTCCAAACCCATTTCCAAGTGTAATAACCATATCCCTCAATTATACTAAATTACTAACAATCCTCCCCAATTTAGTGTAATTCCTATACATGAGAAAATAACCAAAAACAAAACTTATGCGTAAATGAAAATGTCCTGAGGATTGAATTTTCACTTTAGTATATTACACATTTCAAATATTCGAGAATCGGGGTGTTCTAAGAATTGAACCCTTCAACCCATTTGAATACCTGAAAATAATATACACATAAGCTTTCAAATACTTTAAAGCTATCCTGACGCTATTCAAGCCATGCGTCCATATCCATTCATGAATGTATCCAAAGCTAAAAGTCCAAAGCTTTCATGAAGCGGCAAAACTTCACATTCATATAGGTAGTTCTACTTTATTCATGCACCTGCTATTGCACTTTTTCAAAGGAACTATTAAGAAGTTATACTTCAACCTAACCATCTGCAGGTCTGAGCACATACCTTGGGATGATATGTAAACTTATGTGCTCCAATTTCTAAGTATAAGCTTTCCACATTGAATTCAGCTTCTGATTAATATCAGAAGGGAATTGGGTATCTTACAATTACAAATTTAGGTGGACTTTAATCCCATCCCTTTACCAGACTTATTAAACAAGTCTCTAGTCAATCACTTCGTCAAGTGATCAACTAAGTTCTGTTGTGATCTTACAAACACTATAGAAATCACCTCATTCATGATAAGTTCACGAATCATGCTATGTCTGACACTTAAGTGTCTAGACTTCCCATTGCACATCTGGCTATAAGCCTTTGCCAATGTCACAATACTATCCCAATGGATAGAATTGAGTGCTATAGGTTTAGATCACAATGCCACAATGGAACCTCATAAATCAAGTTTATTACTCATTCTGCTTCTTTACCAGCAGCAGCTAATGCAACAAACACAGATCCCATTATTGAGTTGGTAATACAATTTTGCTTCTTGGAATCCAGGAGGTATCACCTCCCCAAGCAAAATACTCAACCAAATGTTAAAGAATGATTATCAACATTGGTTATCCAACTCATATCAGTATACCCTTCTAGAACCGAAGGAAACCCACTATAATCCATAGTTTTCTTCAAATATATCAGTACCCGCCTAATTGCTTGCCAGTGATGAGTACCAGGATTACTAGTATACTTACTCAATTTTCCACAGCAAATGCAATGTCAGGCCTTGTACAAATCATGGCATACATCAAGTAGCCAACCACCTTGGAATATTCAAATTGTGATACATATAGTCCTTTCCACATTGAACTCAGCTTCTGATTAATATCAGAAGGGAATTGGGTATCTTACAATTACAAATTTAGGTGGACTTTAATCCCATCCCTTTACCAGACTTATTAAACAAGTCTCTAGTCAATCACTTCGTCAAGTGATCATCTATGTTCTGTTGTGATCTTACAAACACTATAGAAATCACCTCATTCATGATAAGTTCACGAATCATGCTATGTCTGACACTTAAGTGTCTAGACTTCCCATTGCACATCTGGCTATAAGCCTTTGCCAATGTCACAATACTATCCCAATGGATAGAATTGAGTGCTATAGGTTTAGATCACAATGCCACAATGGAACCTCATAAATCAAGTTTATTACTCATTCTGCTTCTTTACCAGCAGCAGCTAATGCAACAAACACAGATCCCATTATTGAGTTGGTAATACAATTTTGCTTCTTGGAATCCAGGAGGTATCACCTCCCAAAATACTCAACCAATGTTAAAGAATGATTATCAACATTGGTTATCCAACTCATATCAGTATACCCTTCTAGAACCGAAGGAAACCCACTATAATCCATAGTTTTCTTCAAATATTTCAGTACCTGCCTAATTGATTGCCAGTGATGAGTACCAGGATTACTAGTATACCTACTCAAATTTCCACAGCAAATGCAATGTCAGGCCTTGTACAAATCATGGCATACATCAAGTAGCCAACCACCTTGGAATATTCAAGTTGTGATACAGCTTATCCTTGTTAGGCATCAACTTCACACTTGAATCCATAGGTATACTTAATCAAAACAGTTGAATTTCTTTAGAACATTCTCAACATAATGAGATTGACAAATAGAAATTCTTTTGCTTTCACGTTTGATCCTTATACCAAGGATAACGTCAGCCTCCCCATTTCATGGGGAACTCTGATGACAAAATTATGTCAACCTGATTTTGGTCAATTCCAAATATCAGCATGTCATCAACATATAGGCAAATGATGACTCCTTTACCAGAATCGTCAAATTTGCTATATACATACTATGTCTAATATTCTTTTGTGTATTAATAAGATGTATTATTTTATATACAAATAAATCAATACATTTACCTACACATACATAAAGTCACAGGTGTGAGCGAGTAAACAAGGAATATATGTCACCTAATCAAAATATATATTAACAATACAATACATATCCAGGCACTATTCCTACACACAACTCGCTCAACCCAACCCGTCCTAGAGCATAAGTAAAACTACCATCCATACGTAATAATCCACAACACAGGGGCAATAGGAATATTGGTAGAAACATCATCCTTGGAACCTTCAATTAAATATAATTGAAAAAACTAGTCCAAGTGACTTAGGTTTCATTTCTCTTTTGCTTTTCCGAATCTCAAGTGACTGATCAACAGCCTTTTCAGAGAATTCATCATTACAGTCCTTATTGGTTACATTGGTTCTAGGAACCATATCCTTTGGTATAGGTATAGATGATAAATTATCCTTATCAAAAATTGCATCCCTTGAATCAATTGTAAATCTAATTGATACAAGTCCAATAGGTTTTATAACATAAAACCTATACGCCATGGCCATGGAATGTTCAACATATCCAATAACATGCAATTATACCTCTTTCACCAAAACTTATCTTCTTGGGATTAAGCAATTTTACAACAGCCTTACAACCCCATACCCAAAGATAATTCTAATTTGGTTTCTTTTTATTCCAAAATTCATAAGGTGTAATCTTGTTCCTTTTTATTAGGAACTCTATTAAGCAAATAACAAGCTGTTAGCACAACTTCCCCTAAAATCCCTTACTCAAACCTGAACAGGATAACATGGATAATCTCAACGGATTGGAAATATATTTGATAAATATAATTACCTCCCCTATCCGTTCTAAGTCTTTTTATCAAAGCCTTTAGTTGCAATTCTACTTTAAACTTTACATATTTTAAATTTACCCAATGCTTCACCATTAGTATGTAACAAATAAACATAGTAAAATCTAGAAGCATCATTAATAAATTTCTCAAAATATTTATTATTCATTAAAGTAGAAGTAGCATGCAAATCACATAAATCACTATATATAATTCTAAAATTTCAAAATCATATTTCATATTTCGAAATGGTCCATTTCCTTAGTGATCTTTGTCAACATACAAGTTTTACACTTTTTCATTATTCATGTCAAAGACCATTATTAATTCATCTTTAGACATATCATGCAATATTGTAAAGTGTATATGTCTACATGAGCAAGTAGAGTAACACTACTCCTATGCATCAAACATAATATATCTCAAATAATTAGTGATGGTGACAACCCCATGTAGTATGGTGTAATATAACCACATACACATTATTTTTCTCATTACCTTATGTTCTCGATTTTAAATGTAAGACAAAACAAAGTTGACATTCATGTGATCAATGTTAATAAACATTCCTTTGCACAATTAACAAACAAGCAAACTTATCACATTTTAATAATATGTTTATAACCATAATTATCTAAAAACTACTTAAAATCAAGTTTTTACGATTTTGTTGTGCATGCAAAACATCAAATAAATAAGCAATTTTTCAGAACTAAAATTCAAATCCACACTTCCACGTCTATGAATAATGTGGTTGACTCATTTCCCATACGAAGAACTGATCCATTAGTTATCAACTCGTAAGTCTTTAACCAACACTATCCTTACACACATGGGTCTTAGCACCTGAGTCAACACATCACGCAACATCATCATCCTGCACAAAATAAGCCTCAGATATATATGAAACATAATAATTCTAAACCGAATCATTATATATATACTGACTTTTCAAGTCTTGGTTATTAAAACCATTTCTTGAACCGTTTGTGCCAGATCCATTGGTATTTATTATTACCAATATTAACTCTGCATTCCCGTTTCAAGTGTCCAAATTTACCACACTTCCAACAAGTCAATTTAGACTAATTATTGGGATCAGCTTAGTAAGCTCCTTGATGTTTACGTTTCCTTTCTTGTCATTATATCATGTGGACCTTTTATGTTCCACCGTATTGAAAGAAGACGTACCAGCAACATTGTTGCTATTTGGCTTGTCAATATCCTGCGCCCAGAGGGATTCCTCACTACGCAAATGACTGCCCAACTCAACAAGAGTTAACTCCTCATTATTGTTTTTCAAAGAATACTTAAATTCTTTCCAATATGGAGGGAGTTTATCAATGACAATAGAGACTTGAATAGTCTCATCCATGTTCATTTTATACTGTGTGAATTTACCAAGTATCCAAAAGAACTCATAGTATTGTTCCATGACAGGTCTAGAATAGACCATCTTATAATTATTAAAATTACCCACAAGGAACCTTTTACTAGAGCCATCCTCAGACATATAATTGGTCTCCAAAGAGTCCCATAGTTCTTTAGCATATTCATGGTATTGATAAATATCAAAAGAGAATTAGTCATACCATTGAGGATTAAACCTCAAGCAACATAGTCGTCATTCACCATTAGCTTCCGCACAAGGAGTGCTCAACACATAAACCATGTTCATGCTGGTGAGGAAGAAATGCATCTTCTTCTGCCATCTACGAAAATCCATTCCTTCAAACTTATCAAGTTTGGAGAAACTAGCCATCATGTGCTTCATTGAAGCCGCCATTGATTTCACAAAATTGTTGTTTTCGATTGTTGGGGGATCTTGATCTATTCCTCCTTCTTGTGTCCGTGATCCTTTAGAGGAAACCTGTAACAAGGGTTAGAAATAAATCGCCGTGTAACACGGGTAAGAAACCAATGACCGGATATCTCTTTGTATCGTGATATCACTTTCCGAAAACAACAATTCGACCCTATCTGCCTGGGTTACACGAATTTTGTTTTGGGATAATACAAAGAGTAATGTTCAAGATTTTGGCAGAAATCAAGAACCCGTTCGCTACAGAGTATTTCGAGTTTTGTATATATTTTCTCATGTAATTCAGACCCCTCACAGACTTCCTTTTTATTATTGTTGTGACTTACTGACCCCCATCAGTACCCGGTATTATTTGTGACTTGCAGCTGCCAGTTGCCCACACAAAGGAAACACACACTTGCTCTCTCGGCTTCTTTCTCTTCTCTTTCTGCTCTTTTATCTGCGCACCTTTGTTCTGCTTCATTTCATGCATATATATAACACATATAAGAAACACGGATCATGGAAAGTAAGAAACAAACAAAGTGCATAAGACACAAGTGGGGGCCACCCACTAGCCAAAAGAAAAGCAAACAAAGAGCAAAAAAACAAATGAGGGGAGACAAGAATAAATTATTTGTTCACCAACTCTTGTCCTAACAAATCCTCCCGTGAACAATTTATTAACAGCCACTGGGACTACCACCGGAACAACCACCGGTACTGGAACCAAGTGATTTATTATTTTTAATAAAAGTTGCCATCAATTATTACAATACTTTTGGGTCCGGGATGCCATTCACTTAATGGGTGTACACTCCGTACCTCCAAACCCATTTCCAAGTGTAATAACCATATCCCTCAATTATACTAAATTACTAACACCGTGGAGTTCGGATGTTGGGAAAGCTAGATGAATTCTTGATACGTGTGGGTGTACAAGTTTATTCAATGTATTTCAAGATTGGGGGTGTCTAATATGCTGTTAACAGTAATTAGACAGCTGCTGTTGCCCTCACATTCAAGGGGGGAGGGGGGGAATGATTATTGATTTAACATGTGACAAACATGACAGCATTTAATATTTCCCCTTCAAAATATTTCATGTTTAAATCTAGATAATTACATCAAGTATAAAAGTATGGTAAACAAGTTTATAAAATGTAGGTTTATAGGTATTTCAAATTGCATTTCGTTGTCTGTGGATGTGCATTGGATCTGGATATACATATATAAAACAACGTATAAATGTATAATAAAAGTTTAGGTTTTGCTAGTTTTAAGGGTTATAGTTAAGATATATTAAACAGTTGTACATTTATCATAAAAGTTAAAGGGTGGACTTTTAATATGGAAGATACAGATTTTTTATGCACGTTAAGTGCAGCTCTAAGGACTGCATTTAACATTTTCTTAAAAGTTTTTTGGACAAGTAAAAACAATTATGTGACAATCGTGTACACAAATATTAAGACTGGTTAACACTCCAGTAAGAACACCTTTAAAATAATAACACGGTAAGAACACTTAAAAACATCATTTTGATGCATTAAAAGTCCATAAAAGTAACACAGTGTATAACTAATTATCATTATTTAAGTGCTTAACAACATATTGATTCGTCAAAATCGAAAAAATCACGGTTTTTGTTGGATGCATCCATTTTGATGAATATGCATCTAAGATGGATGCACAAAACAAAAAACATGATTTTCTTGATTTTGACAAATCAATGTGTTGTTGGACACTTAAATAATGATAATTAGTTAAACACTATGTTAGTTTTATGGACTTTTAATGCATCAAAATATAGTTTTTAAGTGTTCTCACCGTGTTCTTATTTTAAAGTTGTTCTTATTTGATTGGCTCCCTATTAAGACTAGTTTATATATAAAAAAAGGTTTATTTTTCCGTGCGCATATTATAAAACAACATTATTTTTTATTATTCGTAATACAAAGGTAAACTTAACTTTGTGTCAATAAAAGGAATAATTTATAAAAGTTAAACAAATTAAAAAGTAATTGATGAAAATCAAACAAAATACTCATTCATTTGGTTGAGCATTCCTCAAGCGTCAATCAAACCTGAATAGCTTAATCAATGTTTGATTTTGGGAGGTGAGGAACGGAAGCAAAGCTAGGGCCTTTATTTAC
>CM067175.1:101718785-101737489 GCA_034093135.1 Erigeron breviscapus
ATATTGTGGCAACCCTAAAAGAACCCGATCAACTCTTTTATGGTTACCCAACATTATAGCAAGTTAATGACATCGTGGATTGCGCACGTGTGACTTAAAGTATAATAAGGAACCGATATGCTTAATGGAAGTTGATTAGGTGGAGGGTTAGCCGTTGGTACACCCTGTATACATACCCGGTCAATAACTAGAGAGCATATCGAATTCGGATTATACTTTGAATCATTCGTGTTAGTTATTGATTGCATGATGTTTTGAGCATGATTACTTGAGTTAATAATGAACGATTGTAATGAAATTGACATGATGATATGCTAAGTAACAACCCCATGAAATTCTAGCACTCTTGCCTTAGCATAATGTTATAAATTGAGTATGTGGTTTCGGTATGAGAGCATTGACTACTTGTGTGACTAACATGTGAGCTTTTGAGACTAACTCTCGGGTCAACGTGTCACTTGTTTTATAGAAATGGTGAGACCAAGGAGAACCGGAACGAACTATAGGCCTGAACAGGAAGAACCGGAACAAGAAGCTCAATCGGAGGTACAAGGTGGTAGGGGCCATGGTAGACATCGTGGTAGAGGCCAGGGAAGGGGTCGTGGTGAAGTTCCTGAGCCAAACTTGGCTGAGGTGATCGCTCAAACGGTCGCCAATATCATTCCAACCATTATTGCTCAAGTCACGGCAAACGTTGGGCAAAACAATGGACCTCAAAACAATGAAGTCCCAGAGAATGTAAACAATGAAAATGCTCAACATCAGGTCGTGGAGAACGAAGAGGAGGGACCGGTGGGAGTCAATAACGGTATGCCCATGTATAATCAACATGGAGCATACCGACAAGGGTGTATATTTAAAGACTTTAAAAGTTGTGGGGAACCTGAGTTTAATGGGAGAGGCGGTCCCACTGAGTGTATAAGATGGTTTGAAGAGATTGAGGCGGTGATTGAAAGGAGTCATTGCACCTACGATGACCAGATTTCTTATGCATCCGGCATGTTTAAACACGATGCCTTAAGTTGGTGGAATCAAGAGATTACCTTGGGGCGGACTTATAACTTGGAATAGGCCGATTTTGTAACATCCACTATTTTGACCCATCCAACCTTATGTGTAAGTTGACTAACCTTCGTACTTAAGGATATCTTTGAGTTCATTTTGTGACTAAATGAATTATAATATGCTCGACGGGTCGGGATGACAACTTATTATGCGAAACGTTGCGAGTCAATGTGTGAATAATCTAGTTAAGTGTAAACGGGTCGACCCATGGGCTACCCATTACCCATCAGCTTTTGACCCAACCCTTTCCCCCTTATCCTCCCATTTTCACCACAAAACCCAAATCTCTTTCTCTTTCTCCTATCTCTCTAGCAAGAACTCCCTTCTCTCTTAAATTCTTGTATCTTTTTGGTTGTTTAACTTAAATTAGAGATAGAATAATCATCACTATCATAATAACACCATCATATTGGAAGATTGAAGCTTCAAGCACAAGGATTCATACAAATTCGGTTTTGACTTTTGGAGAAGACTTTGGTAAGTATAACCTATCCATTAATTATCATTCTACTCTTATAATCATGCTACTAGGTTAAATCAAACCAATTTCAGGTCGAAATTAGGGTTTGATGTTAAGTTTTGGGTTATAAGTTTTAAATGGGTCAAGATGATTTTTTTAGAGGATTAATTGGTGTTTGGAATGGATTTAAGTGGTGGGTTAAGTGTAATTATGTTTATAAACATCTATTGTTGCTGCAAAACGAGCCTCATAACTTCTTGAGTCGAATTAGGGTTCGTGGTTATGAAATTTTAGGGTTTTGGTCGACCTAGTCACTCCTGCTGTTCTTGAGCTGCCTGGCAGCCGGTGTACCTTACGCCCCCTCCCAGGCGTAGTTTACGCTGGTTGAGTGTAGGCTGGGCGTAGGTTACGTCCAGGTTGGGCGTAGCTTACGCTACGAATTTATCTTACGTTGAAACTTCCTGTTTACGCTGCATGTTACGCCTAAAAATCCATCGATTGCAGGCCACCGTAAGCTACGGTGGATCTGCCGTACCTTACGCCCGTTCATTCCTAGCCGCCGTACCTTACGCCTGTATGAACCGTACCTTACGCCCCTTCAGCCTTGAACGGTCGTAGCCTACGGTGGACACCACCGTAAGTTACGGTGGTGCTGTTTTATTGTTTTCTTTTTTGACCTTCTGGACACTAGGCTTGTACCGGGCTTCGATCCGAACCATCACACAACCTCGTTAATGGAGTATTGAGTCTTGGAAGTCACGCTAACTTTTGAAACGTATGAAACCCTAACTAGAAATTGTAACCTCGGGTGTTATATATACATATAAATACATAAATGGACATAAATTAATTAACGACTCGGGATTATTCTTAAACGACTTTTGTCGGGTTCTAACTAACTCTTGACTTTATTAGATACCGTGTCGAGACTTAGTAGTCGATTGAGGCCTTGTAATAAGCTAAAACCTAATTAGGGTTTTAGCAAACAAATGGCGTATATGTGTATATATGTGGATATAAATATTAATGTGTACATATATTAATGATATATAGGTGGTGGATGTGAAGTGAATATTGAACGACATTGACTCGACGTTATATCAAATTAATAACATCTTTTGCCAATCAAGGTGAGTTTCATATCTCCCTACTCGCTTGAGATTCGGGCTGAAAAGTGTAAACCTTGCTTGTTTACTTGCATTTATTGATTTATTGATTGATGGTCTTGATTGTTGGATTGATGTGATGGTTCTTTTCGTTTGATTGACTTGGTTTATGTGTTGGTTAAGTATTTCATTAATATTAGGATAGACGTACATACATGGAAGTCTGTTATCCCTTCATTAGGTCTTTAGATGTGGTGGGAAGGCTGCGGATGACCCTATATATAAGCATCTGGGATTCGAAGAATGGATAACCCTCTTAAGTGTATGTACGTATAGTTGGTTTAAATTGTGGTTAGTGGCTTATGTTTGTTGAATATTGATCGTTGGCTTATGTTTGTCGAATATTGATTGTTGGCTTATGTTTGTCGAATATTGATTGTTGGCTTATGTTTGTCGAATATTGATTGTTGGCTTATGTTTGTTGAATATTGATCGTTGGCTTATGTTTGTCGAATATTGATTGTTGGCTTATGTTTGTCGAATATTGATTGTTGGCTTATGTTTGTTGAATATTGATCGTTGGCTTATGTTTGTCGAATATTGATTGTTGGCTTATGTTTGTTGAATATTGATCGTTGGCTTATGTTTGTCGAATATTGATTGTTGGCTTATGTTTGTCGAATATTGATTGTTGGCTTATGTTTGACGAATATTGATTGTTGGCTTATGTTTGTCGAATATTGATTGTTGGCTTATGTTTGTCGAATATTGATTGTTGGCTTATGTTTGTTGAATATTGATCGTTGGCTTATGTTTGTCGAATATTGATTGTTGGCTTATGTTTGTCGAATATTGATTGTTGGCTTATGTTTGTCGAATATTGATTGTTGGCTTATGTTTGTCGAATATTGATTGTTGGTTATGATTGATGCATTTACAATTGATTGTAAGCATTGCATACATTGCTGATGAGCCCTCGGCAGGGGATTGCCGACATCCTGGTGTATAGATGTATGCACCCATTTTGGATGTAGATCTTGACCCCGAGTATATAGACATATATATCTCGATGTTTTTGAGATGTCGCTTTGTTCATGTTGATGACAAGCGAGTATCGTTGCATAGGTGACCGGAGATCACGCATAAGATAGGCATTTTGGCTTACTTACGCATATGGTATTGCATTGATACTCATATCATTTATGCATTTCTTATTACACGCTTTTTGTACTTGTGTAATCTTGTTGTTGGACATTATTGTGTTTCTTAGAGGCTCACTGTAAGTCATGTTTAGCCTCCACTCGTACTTTATGATTTCTGTCTATGGTTCCTTGTAGACCATTACTACGAACTCACCAACCTTGTGTTGACTATGCTTAGTACACTTTTCAGGCAATCAGGTTATTCCAAGGCATTGAAGTATGATCGATTTATTAGCTTGCTGTTGAACCCGGACTTGGACATATATGGATCAAGGACCCATTTGCCTTCTTTTGCATTGTACCTAGAACCGTTAACCATTTGTTGATGTTCTATTGTAATCTTTGATGACGACTTGTTCTTTATGTATTTTGATACTTGTTTATCGTTCTGTAAGGATTCATTGAATCCTTTATTTGCATTTAGTTCATGTTCTACATTAATTCCACCTTGTGCTATATGATTTCCGTGATATTTCGAGCCTTGGCTTGGGGTGTTACAGAATGGTGGCCCATGCGTGGTCGTAGAGAATTAGGCGGTTTGACCTAGACTACGGCTTAAGTTAAAACTCTTCATATAGCATGCATGGTTAAGAAACTCGTGTGCAATGTGAATTATGTGAATCCCCGTGTGAGTTCGTAGTTAAGACCGCTTATGTGATGGCTTGAATTCAACGTGATGAATGTGGAATGGGTACAATGTGATTAATGCGTGCATTGATTGAATTTGATTGTCGTTGATATGAATTGTTACTATTGATTGATAATTGTTGGATGATTTAGAGCAAAATGAAGTTATGCCATTAACTTAGTATAATATTGTGGCAACCCTAAAAGAATCCGATCAACTCTTTTATGGTTACCCAATATTATAACAAGTTAATGACATCGTAGATTGCGCACGTGTAGCTTAAAGTATAATAAGGAACCGATATGCTTAATGGAAGTTGATTAGGTGGAGGGTTAGCTGTTGGTACACCCTGTATACATACCCGTTCAATAACTAGAGAGCATATCGAATTCGGATTATACTTTAAACCACTCGTGTTAGTTGACTTGTTTTAGTTGCTTGTAATGAGATGGGTTGAACACGAGTAATTGGTTTTGATGATGGACAATTGTTGTAAACTTAGCACGAGAACATGATAGATAACGATTACTTGAGAACTTTGATATGCTGTCCTTAGTGTAGTAATGTGAAACACGTATGGTATGTTGGTATGATAACATGATATATGACAGTTAATTGAGAATATTTATGTGTTGGCCTTAGTAAAAGACATTGAACATGTGTACACATCTTCTCATTTGTAGAACCAAACACAATATCATCAACATAAACTTGTACTAAAAGAATATCACTTTTATCATGCAATATGAACAAAGTATTATCTATTGCACCACGTTTAAAACCATTTTTAAGAAGATGTTTAGTAAGAGTATCATACCAGGCTCTGGGTGCTTGTCTCAGGCCATATAAGGCTTTGTTCAGTCTGTACACCCAATGTAGTTTTTCTTCATTGATGAATCCTGGTGGTTGATACACATAAACGAATTCTTCTAGTTCTCCATTCAGGAATGCACTTTTGACATCCATTTGATAGACTTTAAACTGATGATGAGCTGCAAAAGCTAAGAATATTCTGATAGCTTCAAGTCTAGCAACTGGTGCAAAAGTTTCATCAAAATCTATTCCTCTTCTTGTGCATATCCTTTTGCAACAAGTCTTGCTTTGTTTCTGATGATATGACCATCTTCATCCATCTTGTTTCTGAATACCCATCTTGTCCCAATTGGTTCCTTCTTCAGGTTGCTGGGACAAGGAACGAGTTCCCATACATCGTTTCTTTTAAACTGGTTGAGCTCATCTTGCATGGCATCAACCCAGCTTGGGTCTTGCATAGCCTCGTCAACCTTCTTGGGTTCAATTAGAGATAAGAAGCTGACGTTTAAGCATTGATCGCTTGTGGCTCTTCTGGTCTGAACCCCTTTACTGGACTCTCCAATAATTTGCTCGATTGGATGTGCTTTTGTCCATTTAGAGTATTGACCAGGATGAACAATGATATCAGTGCAAGACTTTCTCTGAGTAACTTCAGGAGGAGCTTCAGAAAATACATCTTCAGCTTCTTCTTCTTCCTGCAGATCATGACTTGCATCATGAAATTCTTCAGATTGAGGTTGCTCAGTGGAGCCTGATATCAGAGGAGAAGCAGCATGTACATCTGATCCAATAGTTAGTTCAGAAGGTAGTTTGAAACTGACTGGAGATAAAATGGAATGTTGCTAGGCTTGTTTATTACTGGTTCTGAACGGAGATGTTCAGAAGCAGGTTCAGGTGACTGATCAGTTTCAGCAATGGGATCAGAATCACCAAAACTTATTGGACTTTCTGAGGGTGGTACAGGAATGGAATTTTTAAAGATTGCAGAATTGGATTCATCAAAGGTAACATGAATTTACTCATCAACCTTTTCAAGTCTCTTGTTAAAGACTCTAAAGGCCTTGCGATTTGATGAATATCCTAGGAAGTATCCTTCATCAGCTTTTGCATCAAATTTTCCAAGCTGATTTGAATCATTCAGAATGTATACTGGACACCCAAATACATGGAAGTATCCAATATTAGGCTTTCTATTTCTGAGTACTTCATAGGAGGTCTTCTTGTGTCTTTTGACATAAACAGATTTGTTCTGAGTGTAGCAGGCAGTTGCAACAGCTTCAGCCCAGAAATTCTTGGGAGACCAGATTCATTCAACATACTTCTAGCAGCTTCAATCAGCGTACGATTCTTTCTTTCTACAACACCATTCTGCTCTGGTGTGTGAGCTGAGGAGAAGTTCTGAGATATGCCAGTTTCAGTGCAGAAGGACTCCAGAGTAGCATTTCTAAATTCAGTGCCATTGTCACTTCTGAGCTGACAAACTTTTCGCTTGTGCTTGAGCTCAATTTGCTTGATCAGAGCAATGATTTCAGCAGCAGCTTCACTTTTGGACCTGAGGAAAATCACCCAGCAGTATCTTGAATATTCAGTGCCATTGTCACTTCTGAGCTGACAAACTTTTCGCTTGTGCTTGAGCTCAATTTGCTTGATCAGAGCAATGATTTCAGCAGCAGCTTCACTTTTGGACCTGAGGAAAATCACCCAGCAGTATCTTGAATATTCATCAACGATAACAAGGGTACTTCTTTCCTGCTCTGGTCTGAACATTCACTGGTCCAAAAAGGTCCATGTGAAGCATGTGAAGAGGTTCAGTTATACTAAAGCTTTGTTTTGTCTTGAATGAAACTCTTTTCTGCTTACCCATTTCACAACCTGGACATGGCTTGTCTTTATTGAAAGACATAGAGGGTATCCCATCAACAAGTTGTTTTCTAGACAACTTATTAATATTTTTGAAGTTCAGATGGGATAATCTCTTGTGCCACAGCCAGTTTGTGTCTTCATCTGCCTTTGATTAGAAACATTGTTCAGAGGTAGAGGGATTCATATCAATGAGCCGGATTTAGCAACCGTGATTGCCCAAGCAGTGGTAAACGCCATACCTACTATCGTAGCCCAAGTCACGGCAAGCCTTCAAAGAAGCAGTGAAACGCGTGAAGCTAGAGTAATTATGGGCGATGAGAAGGTGTCGAGTAGAGTCTCATCGAAAAGGAAAGAAATCGGAGAATCTAGTGAGGCAAGGAAGGCGGGCAGGGTTGACCCCAATGGTCATAATAAGAGTAGATCCAGGGTGGCGATGGGATCGGTGAAGAAAGCTTATGTAGGACCTCATCCGTTATGTGAAGGATGTGACAATCACCACCCCACCAACGTTCAATACAGGGCGTGTTTTAATTGCAACCAAGTTGGCCACACGTCCAAGAATTGTAGAGCCCCGAGAACGGGCCCAACGAACGTGACTCCTATTCATGTCGTCCCTCCCCAAGGTAATCAACAAAGAGGCGAGTGTTTTGGATGTGGTAGTCGTGCACACTACATGAAAAATTGTCCGAAATGGGTTGGACAACAAGCTGAAGTGGCAGAGCCGGCAAGGGAAACTTACGTGGGACCTCACCCCTTGTGTGGAAGGTGTAATCGCCATCACTCTCCCACTAACCAATGTGGGACTTGCTTTAATTGTAATCGGCGCGGGCACTTAGCTAGGAGTTGTAGAGCACCGAAAGTGGCACCATTGAATGTAACACCTCTTCAAACCATTTATCCCCAAGCTGACCACCCTCGGAGCCATCAAGGTGTTTGTTTTGTGTGTGGTAGCCCCGACCACTACAGAAATGCTTGTCCTAGATGGACTGAACCACAAGCCCAAGTGGCGGTTCCTCGCAATCAACTACAAATAGTCGTTTATAACCAAAGTCGTGGCCAGCAAGACCATCAAGTTCAACCTCATAGCCGAGCTTTTGCAGAGAATGGCAATGGAGACCAAAGTGATCCAAACGTTGGTTAAGGTACATTCCTCCTAATGGTCGTTATGTTACGGCACTATTCGATATCGAAACCGACTATGATCTCGTTTATTCTAACGTTACTCCTTTGAGTTACGTTCGTTCGTGTGTTTTGGAATTATATGTTTGCAATTTTGAATGTTTAGCGACTCCCTAACTAAATTTGTTCAAATATCCCGTGTATCTATCTCGACTCTAAAAGACGACAAAACTCTTCACGTACTTTGTGCTTTATGATATAAAGATTCTTGACGAAAAAGTGAGTGTAATCTGATGCCACCGGGTAAGACAGTTCTAAATTGTGTAGTAGGGTTACTAGTGTAAAAATATCTAACGGTAGGATTCTTAGGGTCCCGTGTAAGTCTTCCAACTCAAGCGTCCTTAGGGCTACCGTCTCAAGAATCTGAAAGCTAACGTCATCTATGTTAATCTTGAGTCTCCCGAGGCTTTTCCGGATGACTTATCGGGCTTGTCCCATCTCGATAACTTAAATTTCGTTTATGCTTAACTTCCTAACATCGCGCGCGTAGTCAAAACCCTTATAGACTTCTGAGACGTGAATAAGCGTGTAGTGAAAGACGGGAGAGAGATTGGAAGAAAAACGAATTGGAATGGACTTCGCCGTGAAGTCCGAATTAGGGTTCGTGGTTATGAAATTTTAGGGTTTTGGTCGACCTAGTCACTCCTGCTGTTCTTGAGCTGCCTGGCAGCCGGTGTACCTTACGCCCCCTCCCAGGCGTAGTTTACGCTGGTTGAGTGTAGGCTGGGCGTAGGTTACGTCCAGGTTGGGCGTAGCTTACGCTACGAATTTATCTTACGTTGAAACTTCCTGTTTACGCTGCATGTTACGCCTAAAAATCCATCGATTGCAGGCCACCGTAAGCTACGGTGGATCTGCCGTACCTTACGCCCGTTCATTCCTAGCCGCCGTACCTTACGCCTGTATGAACCGTACCTTACGCCCCTTCAGCCTTGAACGGTCGTAGCCTACGGTGGACACCACCGTAAGTTACGGTGGTGCTGTTTTATTGTTTTCCTTTTTGACCTTCTGGACACTAGGCTTGTACCGGGCTTCGATCCGAACCATCACACAACCTCGTTAATGGAGTATTGAGTCTTGGAAGTCACGCTAACTTTTGAAACGTATGAAACCCTAACTAGAAATTGTAACCTCGGGTGTTATATATACATATAAATACATAAATGGACATAAATTAATTAACGACTCGGGATTATTCTTAAACGACTTTTGTCGGGTTCTAACTAACTCTTGACTTTATTAGATACCGTGTCGAGACTTAGTAGTCGATTGAGGCCTTGTAATAAGCTAAAACCTAATTAGGGTTTTAGCAAACAAATGGCGTATATGTGTATATATGTGGATATAAATATTAATGTGTACATATATTAATGATATATAGGTGGTGGATGTGAAGTGAATATTGAACGACATTGACTCGACGTTATATCAAATTAATAACATCTTTTGCCAATCAAGGTGAGTTTCGTATCTCCCTACTCGCTTGAGATTCGGGCTGAAAAGTGTAAACCTTGCTTGTTTACTTGCATTTATTGATTTATTGATATTGATTGTTGGCTTATGTTTGTCGAATATTGATTGTTGGCTTATGTTTGTTGAATATTGATCGTTGGCTTATGTTTGTCGAATATTGATTGTTGGCTTATGTTTGTCGAATATTGATTGTTGGCTTATGTTTGACGAATATTGATTGTTGGCTTATGTTTGACGAATATTGATTGTTGGCTTATGTTTGACGAATATTGATTGTTGGCTTATGTTTGTTGAATATTGATCGTTGGCTTATGTTTGTCGAATATTGATTGTTGGCTTATGTTTGTCGAATATTGATTGTTGGCTTATGTTTGACGAATATTGATTGTTGGTTTATGATTGATGCATTTACAATTGATTGTAAGCATTGCATACATTGCTGATGAGCCCTCGGCAGGGGATTGCCGACATCCTGGTGTATAGATGTATGCACCCATTTTGGATGTAGATCTTGACCCCGAGTATATAGACATATATATCTCGATGTTTTTGAGATGTCGCTTTGTTCATGTTGATGACAAGCGAGTATCGTTGCATAGGTGACCGGAGATCACGCATAAGATAGGCATTTTGGCTTACTTACGCATATGGTATTGCATTGATACTCATATCATTTATGCATTTCTTATTACACGCTTTTTGTACTTGTGTAATCTTGTTGTTGGACATTATTGTGTTTCTTAGAGGCTCACTGTAAGTCATGTTTAGCCTCCACTCGTACTTTATGATTTCTGTCTATGGTTCCTTGTGGACCATTACTACGAACTCACCAACCTTGTGTTGACTATGCTTAGTACACTTTTCAGGCAATCAGGTTATTCCAAGGCATTGAAGTATGATCGATTTATTAGCTTGCTGTTGAACCCGGACTTGGACATATATGGATCAAGGACCCATTTGCCTTCTTTTGCATTGTACTTAGAACCGTTAACCATCTGTTGATGTTCTATTGTAATCTTTGATGACGACTTGTTCTTTATGTATTTTGATACTTGTTTATCGTTCTGTAAGGATTCACTGAATCCTTTATTTGCATTTAGTTCATGTTCTACATTAATTCCACCTTGTGCTATATGATTTCCGTGATATTCGAGCCTTGGCTTGGGGTGTTACAGAATGGTGGCCCATGCGTGGTCGTAGAGAATTAGGCGGTTTGACCTAGACTACGGCTTAAGTTAAAACTCTTCATATAGCATGCATGGTTAAGAAACTCGTGTGCAATGTGAATTATGTGAATCCCCGTGTGAGTTCGTAGTTAAGACCGCTTATGTGATGGCTTGAATTCAACGTGATGAATGTGGAATGGGTACAATGTGATTAATGCGTGCATTGATTGAATTTGATTGTCGTTGATATGAATTGTTACTATTGATTGATAATTGTTGGATGATTTAGAGCAAAATGAAGTTATGCCATTAACTTAGTATAATATTGTGGCAACCCTAAAAGAATCCGATCAACTCTTTTATGGTTACCCAATATTATAACAAGTTAATGACATCGTAGATTGCGCACGTGTAGCTTAAAGTATAATAAGGAACCGATATGCTTAATGGAAGTTGATTAGGTGGAGGGTTAGCTGTTGGTACACCCTGTATACATACCCGTTCAATAACTAGAGAGCATATCGAATTCGGATTATACTTTAAACCACTCGTGTTAGTTGACTTGTTTTAGTTGCTTGTAATGAGATGGGTTGAACACGAGTAATTGGTTTTGATGATGGACAATTGTTGTGAACTTAGCACGAGAACATGATAGATAACGATTACTTGAGAACTTTGATATGTTGTCCTTAGTGTAGTAATGTGAAACACGTATGGTATGTTGGTATGATAACATGATATATGACAGTTAATTGAGAATATTTATGTGTTGGCCTTAGTAAAAGACATTGAACATGTGTAGTGTGTCGGCGTTAAAACACTAACTAATAATGCGGCTAACATGAGAGAAACTGTGAAGCTAACCCCCGGGTCATAAACTCTAGAACTACTACTATTATTGGATTTAGTAGTGGAATGACATGTTGACTAGTATGATTTAGTAACATATATGTTATGCATGTGTGATGTGTATGTATGTATGTATGTATGGCCCGTAGTTGTCAAGTTGAGGTCGTAAATGCTTTTGTTGTAGTTTGACTTAAACGTGTTGATAAACGGTTAGGATACAATGTGATAAATGAGTTGATATGCACCTTTAGAGAGAGTCAATGTTATAAGTATCCTAATTCTCATATATTATAAACGGTCGATATCTTAACACTAACGATGTAAATTGTAATCGGTGAACAATGGGGGGGGGTATGTTGCTTAATGGTATGTGAACTTAAAAACGTATGAGGCATAGTTAAACTTGATTGTATGCGGGTTATGAGATAATTGGTAATGCACGTGTAAAATGTATTAGCAGATGGGCGATTGTATGAATGAAGTTAGCAAGTTAGTTTTATGGTAGGATGTATTGACATGATTACATGAATTAAAGATAACCAATGGTAATGAACTTGACATGATAAAATAATAAGTAACAATTTCATAGGATTCTAACACTCTTACCTTAGTGTAATGACTTGAAATGAGTATGTTATATGGTACGAGAGCATTAACTACTTGTGTGACTAAAATGTGAGCATTGTGAGGCTAACTTTCGGGTCAACGCGTTACTTACCTTGTAGAAAATGGTGGGATCAAGAAGGAATGCGACTAGCCATAGCGATGAGCCGGATTTAGCAACCGTGATTGCCCAAGCAGTGGTAAACGCCATACCTACTATCGTAGCCCAAGTCACGGCAAGCCTTCAAAGAAGCAGTGAAACGCGTGAAGCTAGAGTAATTATGGGCGATGAGAAGGTGTCGAGTAGAGTCTCATCGAAAAGGAAAGAAATCGGAGAATCTAGTGAGGCAAGGAAGGCGGGCAGGGTTGACCCCAATGGTCATAATAAGAGTAGATCCAGGGTGGCGATGGGATCGGTGAAGAAAGCTTATGTAGGACCTCATCCGTTATGTGAAGGATGTGACAATCACCACCCCACCAACGTTCAATACAGGGCGTGTTTTAATTGCAACCAAGTTGGCCACACGTCCAAGAATTGTAGAGCCCCGAGAACGGGCCCAACGAACGTGACTCCTATTCATGTCGTCCCTCCCCAAGGTAATCAACAAAGAGGCGAGTGTTTTGGATGTGGTAGTCGTGCACACTACATGAAAAATTGTCCGAAATGGGTTGGACAACAAGCTGAAGTGGCAGAGCCGGCAAGGGAAACTTACGTGGGACCTCACCCCTTGTGTGGAAGGTGTAATCGCCATCACTCTCCCACTAACCAATGTGGGACTTGCTTTAATTGTAATCGGCGCGGGCACTTAGCTAGGAGTTGTAGAGCACCGAAAGTGGCACCATTGAATGTAACACCTCTTCAAACCATTTATCCCCAAGCTGACCACCCTCGGAGCCATCAAGGTGTTTGTTTTGTGTGTGGTAGCCCCGACCACTACAGAAATGCTTGTCCTAGATGGACTGAACCACAAGCCCAAGTGGCGGTTCCTCGCAATCAACTACAAATAGTCGTTTATAACCAAAGTCGTGGCCAGCAAGACCATCAAGTTCAACCTCGTAGCCGAGCTTTTGCAGAGAATGGCAATGGAGACCAAAGTGATCCAAACGTTGGTTAAGGTACATTCCTCCTAATGGTCGTTATGTTACGGCACTATTCGATATCGAAACCGACTATGATCTCGTTTATTCTAACGTTACTCCTTTGAGTTACGTTTGTTCGTGTGTTTTGGAATTATATGTTTGCAATTTTGAATGTTTAGCGACTCACTAACTAAATTTGTTCAAATATCCCGTGTATCTATCTCGACTCTAAAAGACGACAAAACTCTTCACGTACTTTGTGCTTTATGATATAAAGATTCTTGACGAAAAAGTGAGTGTAATCTGAATGCCACCGGGTAAGACAGTTCTAAATTTGTGTAGTAGGGTTACTAGTGTAAAAATATCTAACGGTAGGATTCTTAGGGTCCCGTGTAAGTCTTCCAACTCAAGCGTCCTTAGGGCTACCGTCTCAAGAATCTGAAAGCTAACGTCATCTATGTTAATCTTGAGTCTCCCGAGGCTTTTCCGGACGACTTACCGGGCTTGTCCCATCTCGATAACTTAAATTTCGTTTATGCTTAACTTCCTAACATCGCGCGCGTAGTCAAAACCCTTATAGACTTCTGAGACGTGAATAAGCGTGTAGTGAAAGACGGGAGAGAGATTGGAAGAAAAACGAATTGGAATGGACTTCGCCGTGAAGTCGCCGACGACAAGAAGTGATCATGATACGACGAAACCGGTAAAATTTGACAACTTGGCACATTAGTATGTAGAAGAAATGGGTTAGGTACACGAAGATTCGATTTCTGTCCTTCCAGATAAAGGAAGTCGCTTAACTCCAATTCAGGGAGCCATCCAATGAACAACGGGCACTCAAACCGACTTGAGACTTGATCACATGTGAAGATAATGTACTTATAACCATGGCGGAAATCCTGTGCAATGACGGTTGTTACGCGAGTATTCGAATGTCACTGACCGAAGCACTAAGTAGTAGAGATGTTACTCTCCACTGGGACGAACCAAGAATCAAAGAAAGCCAAAGTAACGGGTCAGGATTTCTAATAGGAATGACAAGAACAACTTCTCAAGCTAAGAGAATAGCCCAGCTAGCTCGCATGCTAAGTAAGGAGTATGCCGATGTGAGGCTGAGACCGTTAGAGTTGGAAGTGGGTGATTTTGTACTTTTGAAAGTATCACCGTGGAAAGGCGTCATCCGATTCGTGAAGCGAGGCAAACTCGGGCCGAGGTATAATTGTCCTTTCAAGATCCTCGAAAAGGGTTGGAAAAGTTGCTTATCGATTAGAATTACCACAAGAGCTTAGCGGTGTACATGATGTGTTTCATATTTGCAACCTACGCAAGTGTTTGGCGGACCCTACACATCATGTGCCCATGGACGAGATTAGAGTAGATTCGAAGCTTAATTATGTTGAAGAGCCGGTAGAGATCTTGGACCGTCAAGTCAAGAAGCTCAAAAATAAGCGCTACACGATTGTTAAGGTTAGATGGGATGCTAGACCTGGAGCCGAGTTCACTTGGAAGCGAGGGGATCATATGAAGACTAAGTATCCGCATTTATTTAGTAATTAGTGTTTTGTTGAATTTCGGGACGAAATTCTTTCAACGGGGGAATAATGTAACATCCACTATTTTGACCCGTCCAACCTTATGTGTAAGTTGACTAACCTTCGTACTTAAGGATATCTTTGAGTTCATTTTGTGACTAAATGAATTATAATATGCTCGACGGGTCGGGATGACAACTTATTATGCGAAACGTTGCGAGTCAATGTGTGAATAATCTAGTTAAGTGTAAACGGGTCGACCCATGGGCTACCCATGACCCATCAGCTTTTGACCCAACCCTTTCCCCCTTATCCTCCCATTTTCACCACAAAACCCAAATCTCTTTCTCTTTCTCCTATCTCTCTAGAAAGAACTCCCTTCTCTCTTAAATTCTTGTATCTTTTTGGTTGTTTAACTTAAATTAGAGATAGAATAATCATCACTATCATAATAACACCATCATATTGGAAGATTGAAGCTTCAAGCACAAGGATTCATTCAAATTCGGGTTCTAGCTCAAGGAGAAGCTTTGGTAAGTCAAATTCATCCCATTCCCTTCTATTTATGTTTGTTTATGCGTTTTTAGTCATCTTGAACACTTACAAGTCCTAAATCGGCTTAAATCAAATATTGGGTCAAATTAGGGTTAAATTAGGGTCAGCCGGCGTACCTTACGCCCCCTCCCAGGCGTAGGTTACGCTGGTTGAGTGTAGGCTGGGCATAGGTTACGTCCAGGTTGGGCGTACCTTACGCTACGAATTTATCTTACATTGAAACTTCCTGTTTACGCTGCATGTTACGCCTAAAAATCCATCGATTGCAGGCCACCGTAAGCTACGGTGGATCTGCCGTACCTTACGCCCGTTCATTCCTAGCCGCCGTACCTTACGCCTGTATGAACCGTACCTTACGCCCCTTCAGCCTTGAACGGTCGTAGCCTACGGTGGACACCACCGTAAGTTACGGTGGTGCTGTTTTATTGTTTTCTTTTTTGACCTTCTGGACACTAGGCTTGTACCGGGCTTCAATCCGAACCGTCACACAACCTCGTTAATGGAGTATTGAGTCTTGGAAGTCACGCTAACTTTTGAAACGTATGAAACCCTAACTAGAAATTGTAACCTCGGGTGTTATATATACATATAAATACATAAATGGACATAAATTAATTAACGACTCGGGATTATTCTTAAACGACTTTTGTCGGGTTCTAACTAACTCTTGACTTTATTAGATACCGTGTCGAGACTTAGTAGTCGATTGAGGCCTTGTAAGCTAAAACCTAATTAGGGTTTTAGCAAACAAATGGCGTATATGTGTATATATGTGGATATAAATATTAATGTGTACATATATTAATGATATATATGTGGTGGATGTGAAGTGAATATTGAACGACATTGACTCGACGTTATATCAAATTAATAACATCTTTTGCCAATCAAGGTGAGTTTCGTATCTCCCTACTCGCTTGAGATTCGGGCTGAAAAGTGTAAACCTTGCTTGTTTACTTGAATTTATTGATTTATTGATTGATGGTCTTGATTGTTGGATTGATGTGATGATTTTTCACGTTTGATTGACTTGGTTTTTGTTTGTTAAGTATTTCATTAATATTAGGATAGACGTACATACATGGAAGTCGGTTATCCCTTCATTAGGTCTTTAGATGTGGTGGGAAGGCTGCGGATGACCCTATATATAAGCATCTGGGATTCGAAGAATGGATAACCCTCTTAAGTGTATGTACGTATAGTTGGTTTAAATTGTGGTTAGTGGCTTATGTTTGTCGAATATTGATTGTTGGCTTATGTTTGTCGAATATTGATTGTTGGCTCAGGTTCATCGTATATTGATTGTTGGTTTATGATTGATGCATTTACAATTGATTGTAAGCATTGCATACATTGCTGATGAGCCCTCGGCAGGGGATTGCCGACATCCTGGTGTATAGATGTATGCACCCATTTTGGATGTAGATCTTGACCCCGAGTATATAGACATATATATCTCGATGTTTTTGAGATGTCGCTTTGTTCATGTTGATGACAAGCGAGTATCGTTGCATAGGTGACCGGAGATCACGCATAAGATAGGCATTTTGGCTTACTTACGCATATGGCATTGCATTGATACTCATATCATTTATGTATTTCTTATTACACGCTTTTTGTACTTGTGTAATCTTGTTGTTGGACATTATTGTGTTTCTTAGAGGCTCACTGTAAGTCATGTTTAGCCTCCACTCGTACTTTATGATTTTCTGTCTATGGTTCCTTGTGGACCATTACTACGAACTCACCAACCTTGTGTTGACTATGCTTAGTACACTTTTCAGGCAATCAGGTTTTTCCAAGGCATTGAAGTATGATCGATTTATTTGCTTGCTGTTGAACCCGGACTTGGACATATGGATCAAGGATCCATTTGCCTTCTTTTGCATTGTACTTAGAACCGTTAGCCATCTTTTGATGTTCTATTGTAATCCTTGATGACGACTTGTTCTTTATGAAATTTGATACTTGTTTATCGTTCTGTAAGGATTCACTGAATCCTTTTGTTAGAAATCCAAAAATAGTGATAAATTGTAATTTAGATTAGAGGAATTTCTTGTTATTAAGTCATAGATAAATGATCACTAAGGTTGAGGGGCTAATTGTGATAAATTAGCATAATTGTATAGTTAGCCTATAAATACCCCTCTCATACCTTAGAGATTATAACTTTTTGAAGAACCTTGATTAATCCCTATATAATTTTTAATAAAAAATCACCAACTTTTACATACACACACACTTTCTCTCTCAAAACACACACAAACACCAAGAACACACACTCACCAAAACCGCCATTGATGACTTGAATTCGGTGATAGAAATCGTGTTATAACAAGTGGTATCAGAGAAAAACATCGATCAGATGACGATCCATAACTGAATTCAGTCACAAATTCATCAAAAATCAAAATTATCTACAATTTTGTTCGTCTTTTTCACCTACTGGTTCATCAAAATTCACATTCCAAATCACATAAAATCACAGTTATTTGTTCACCAATAGATTCGTGGTTATTGAAAACATAATCCTGTCAAGTCTCAAGTTCCAATTCAATCTAACTCTCGAGATTGAATTTTGTAGTTTTGGCGCGAATTTGAGGGATTTGAATCTGTTGTGTTTTGTGTTGAATGTTGTTCATAAATTTGTTGCGGACGTGAATACAATCAGTTTGCAAGTGATTTCGTGATCTAACTCCCAGTAATTCAAAAGATATTGAAGCTTTTTGAAGTTGTTAATGGAGTTTTTTATGGAAAACTGATGAGATGAAGAAGATGACTCTAAGACGATCTTCACTAGGACGATCTTCCAAGATCGTCTTAGTCGTTGAAAGTCATTTTTCATACTTAGTACTTTGTGGCTTGTAGGACGATCTCCTCAAGATCGTCTTGACAAGTGGTTGTGTGTTGGGAAGTGTTTGATTGTGGCTAACTAATCCGGAAGGATTGGTTGGGTCAATTCAAATACTTGGAAAGTTTTATACTTGTAAACTTTTGAGAAAAAAAACCAAGACGATCTTCCCCAAGATCGTCTCAGCATACAGAAACCTAAGACGATCTTTTCCAAGATCGTCCCATTTCTTCTGAACTTAAGACGATCTTCAACCAAGATCGTCCCAGTTCTTTGAAT
>CM067175.1:101738489-101748489 GCA_034093135.1 Erigeron breviscapus
CAGTCTAACTCCAAATTCGAATAAAAATCAAAATTACATAGATAACCCACAAAATAATGATGCAAAATAAATATAATATGTAATATATAACCGTAGTATTAAAAGAAGAGTCACCTAACTCGTGAGTAAACATCAATTTAACAACTATGTCTTTCACCTACAAAGACAAATGGGGCCACGTCATTAATGACATCCTTTCGCCACACCTTTGTCTTTTAAAGGAAAATGATGCGATTTCTGCAATTATTATGCACGTGTGGCACGTCAATGGAGATTCTAAACATCAGTTTAAGATAAATTAAACATTTGATAATACATAAAACGAGCCAATTAATATTTTATCAGGAGTACAGCTAAGCTGTTCTGTCCAAGATCTGGGAATCCATTCACCTTCACTCAGATTTCCATATTTTTCATTTTCTTAATTGTAATTAGCATTATTTTAAACCTGTGAACTAAATGAATCGCCATAAGCCCATAAATATACAATGAAGATTGAACCCTGCTGCTACGCCAAAGGCCAATTTGTATACATAAAGCAAATTGTTGAGTATACATAAAACAGTACCTCCCTCAAGTGAAAAAAGCATATTGTCTTCATAATCTTGGATTTAAAACAACATAAGTTATACATAGATATATTTGTGTGGCTGATCTGTGCGGATATTAGCCTTAAAGAAAAGATTTACAAAAACATAGGTTATAGTTAGGTTCTTATCGTTCACAATCCCGGCATATCAAAACTTCAACTAGCCAGTGAATAACAATTCTGTATGTAATACTCCGTAGCATTCATAGGACCAAGACAACACAGAAAATCAGAAAAATCTAACTAATTTCACAGGTAACTTCATATGATTTTTTTACAACGGCACTGGTTTAGTTGGTGCTGTTTTCTTGTTACTTGAGATCACCACTAACTAATTTCAAAGTCAGCAAAAAAATGTAAGTAAGTAACACCAACGCCGTCTTCCACTAGTTTTAGGTCATAATAATACCGTCTTCTGTATGGGAGAAGTTAAGATGTAGACAACCTTACGCCTAACTGCTTTCAAGTTCTACCAATAACAGAAATGGTCTGCCAGACATCAGAATCAAACCCTTGACCTCTATCTCCAGAGGAAATTGCTCCAACCACTTAATCCAACCTGGTTGGTTTTGAGTGAACATACTAGAAAATAATATTTCCGATACTTTGAAATCAGTGACGAGTTCCTTTTCAAATTGAAAGTGTGGCTGCTAGGACATCTGTAAACTGTTGGATCAGATATGGCATATACCAACATATATAAGAGTTGAATATTTTTTCGTTCGACATGTTTATATCATGACAAGAGTAGCTGTTTATTATTTTTATGTCTATGGCATATGGCAATCAATTAACTGAAGCAAGGATGATGATGATAGTGAGGACATGTGACCTTTTCAAAATTAGCTGGCATCGCTTCCTAATTAAACAAAGCCGTGGTTTTAATTATTGCCATTGATTATAGATAAAGAAGTAAGATGCTTTGTTTTCAGGCTATGAATGCAGGACTTTTCTATTAGTTTGTTCCCCTGCCACCCCAACATGGCATCTTTAGTGCCACAAATATCTCCTCTTCTAGGTTTCGAGAGAAATGAGGATCGATTTCTCTACCCAACCGTGTCGCCTACCTGTCAAGAACACGTCATTACTTCTAGATAAAACGTTAATCCACCAAAGCGCGCCAATACATGTATATATTAATCCTTACTACTGGACTTAAATAAATCCTGTAAATTTGTATGCCCACATGGTTTGTCAGTATTAGTCATTAATCAAATGAGAAGGATTTACTACTGGACTTAATAAATCCTGTAAATTATGATCAGAAAATTAACTACCTCCTTTTACTAAAACTAAAGTTATAAGGCCACTTGATCTGAAGTACTAATATATTGGGTAATTTGGGTAAGTGTTAGTCATTAATCAAATGAGAAGGAGTCGAGACCAGTTTTTATTCACCCGGGGGAGAAAGGCCCTGCGCGCCGCCGGGGGGCTATCCGAGTGCGCTGCTCACCTGGGCGCTATCGTCGCTCCCGCCCTCGCTGCTCGGGGGGAAGGGGAAGGGAGAGGGGTGGGGTAAAGAGGGGAGGCAACGAGACACGGGGGGGGGCACAACCGGACCCGGACTAGCTGTGATGAATCTGAAGATGCTGAAATGTCTCGGGTGGTCATCGGAGCCTTGTCTTTTGGGTCAGCAGGCTTCTCTGGTCTCTTAGGAACAAACTGTACCTTGGGCTTAGGAATCTGAATGCCCGCTGTAGCTTGGGCCTTTTTGGCCCTTCTTCTTCTTCTCTTGGGCTGTTGAAAGCCCTGCTCACCGTGTGAATCCTGTACATCCCGTGTCATAGTGCCTGAAGGACCTGCCTCAGTAGCTAGGGTTGTTTTGGTAACCCCAGCTTCCATCTCCTCAGCAGACTTAGGCCTGTCAACACAATCAATAAACTTGTGCCCAAAAACAGCACAATGAGAACATCTATCTGGCTTCCAGAGGTACTGTAACCTGAATTTCTGCATTTTACCCAATACAAGTGCCTCTACAAAAGCTGGAATATCATGATCTGCATTAACTTTAATCATCACTCTAGCAAAGAGAGCCCTGCCCGACTTTTTCTCAATCATTTCCTCTGTAAACCTATCCAAAGCAACGGGGACCCCAATAACACTAGTAACGTGACTCAAAATCTCGTAGTCCCACATGGTAGACTCCAAATCATAAATATTAACCCACATATGAACAGACGTAGGCCTAATCTTATCATTCTCAATACCCACTTCCCATTTTTTCAGCAAAACAGGAACATCATTAAACAACCAAGGACGATTATCAATCACAAACTGCAACCCCTCAGCATTATCAAACTTAAAATAAAAACGACCCTGGTTATTCAAAACCACATCAACTAAACCATACTTTAATAAACATAATTCGATTCGAGTGATAAAACATCCCCAATCGTCATGTGGAACCTGTAAGAGCATAAAGCATAATAGCTATCGATTTCGGGTTCCCATAACAAGGTGATTGAGTAATAATGGGATGAGTAATTCGGCTGTAACTTGATGCACGAATTTAGGGAGGAGAGACACACGAAAATTAGGATATTATGTGTGTAGGGATTAACCTTAACTTAGGGTTAATGACTCTCTATATATAAGAAGAGTATTTACACTTTAAACCCCTTTGGTGTTGTGTGCACCATTAGTCCTCTTAGTTACAATCACCTAATGGGAAACCCTATACTACGTCTTTAAGAGTAAATACGTCCATTATATATTTACTAGACATAGGGATTTCAGTTATCGTCAATTATCATATCAGGAATGATAGATGATCAGTGACGGTCACACTAACGTGGTTCCAACAACCTTTTGACAGTAAAGTTTAGTTTAATCTTTTTACCATCCTGAACACCTACATGGCTAAATGGATTAATTAAAATGTTCTTTTTCTTCATCTTAACAGCTACAAGATAATGCTCTGCGATACATGGATCTATCATAATGTCTATCAGTTGAAGAAATGAGATGTTCTAAGCAAGAACAATAGTTTGTTTGTAATGTTACCCTGCATTTATTCAATAATGTATGCCTAAATAATTTTGACATCAAGTTTTTCCGAAGGATGACGGTGTATTACATAGGCCTGTAAATTAGTCGATTATATATACCGCTGATGATTCAGTTGAACATAATTGTGGGACTAGGACAATATATATGAATGAGATTGGATGCCAATTATAGTGGTATCCACATTGTACATGATACTATTAGTATCATTGGTTTATATGTAATCAAATCCATTACCAAATTGTTTTGAAGTTGATATCCAAATAAATCTTCATGATAAACTTTATGATCTAATTTGGTCATTTCATCCCAATTTGTCATTTCAGGTGGAAGGACCACAAACATTTTACACTCAAAGTACAAAACTGCACTATTCGATTTTTGATACAATTCAATAACCATAACCATGTTTATCAAAGACATTTTAAACAGAATATACAAAACCCGATTACTTATCGATCACAGAAACATGCTCTTCTTGTTCGAAACCAATTATACACAAACAAAACGACCAATTCGTTACATGATAAGAGCCTAATATGCAACAACAAGTACATTGCCATATATGATTTTTGTTCAATCTTATTTCAACATGCATTACATATTTTTTTTGGGTAAAGGGTTACCCCGAGGAATTTTATAAAAGAATATGATGGAAGTGCAGGGAATGCTGGGCAAGACAAGATGTCCAGTGGGAGCGGGTTCGGCAAATTGCTCCAACAAGGCAGCTGACAAGGGTTCTCACGGTGAATGAAGAGTTCTGTTGAGAGGTGATCTCATGGTGAACGATGATTTCTGTTGAGATGTGATATCCTCATGGTGTCTGCACCACTATGGAAAGGGATGTTAGCTGGTCCACAATTGCATGCGGGCATTGGTTTAGCAGTTTATGCAAGGTGTGTGGTGGAAAGGATGTCGATGGCTGATGAACTTCCAGGGAAAGCTAAACAGGGAAGTTGCACCATAATTTTTTCAGCAGGTATTTTTCGACATCGCCGAAATGAAATGCTTGGAATGGGTTATTCTGAGTGGTGATACTCTTTATGGTGGAGTATGATAATTCTTTACGAATTATGATTGTCGGTTTAGACAATGGATTGTCGGTGAAGACAATGGTTGTCGGTCAAGACAACGGTTCCGGTGCCGGTGGTTGTTCCGGTGGTAGTCCCAGTGGCTGTTAATTATTTGTTCACGGGAGGATTTGTTGGATTTAGTGAACAAATAATTGTCATGGCCCCTTATTGCTTTTGCTTTTTCTTTTTATAATGAGTGGTCCTCATTTGTTTGGTTTTAGTGAAAGTGGGTATGCCACTTTTGGTTTCTTTTGTTATGCATGTATCTATCATACGTATGGTATTATATATCATATATGTATGGTACTATATATATAGTGCATGGAGAAGAGAAGAAAGGTGCGAGAGCCAGAGAAAGAAAAAGAATAAGCCAGGTGTGTGTTCTTTGTGTGGGCAGTGAGATTTGCAAGTCACAAACAACACTAGTACTGTTAAAAGAATATGATGGAAGTGCAGGGAATGCTGGGCAAGACAAGATGTCCAGTGGGAGCGGGTTCGGCAAATTGCTCCAACAAGGCAGCTGACAAGGGTTCTCACGGTGAATGAAGAGTTCTGTTGAGAGGTGATCTCATGGTGAACGATGATTTCTGTTGAGATGTGATATCCTCATGGTGTCTGCACCACTATGGAAAGGGATGTTAGCTGGTCCACAATTGCATGCGGGCATTGGTTTAGCAGTTTATGCAAGGTGTGTGGTGGAAAGGATGTCGATGGCTGATGAACTTCCAGGGAAAGCTAAACAGGGAAGTTGCACCATAATTTTTTCAGCAGGTATTTTTCGACATCGCCGAAATGAAATGCTTGGAATGGGTTATTCTGAGTGGTGATACTCTTTATGGTGGAGTATGATAATTCTTTACGAATTATGATTGTCGGTTTAGACAATGGATTGTCGGTGAAGACAATGGTTGTCGGTCAAGACAACGGTTCCGGTGCCGGTGGTTGTTCCGGTGGTAGTCCCAGTGGCTGTTAATTATTTGTTCACGGGAGGATTTGTTGGATTTAGTGAACAAATAATTGTCATGGCCCCTTATTGCTTTTGCTTTTTCTTTTTATAATGAGTGGTCCTCATTTGTTTGGTTTTAGTGAAAGTGGGTATGCCACTTTTGGTTTCTTTTGTTATGCATGTATCTATCATACGTATGGTATTATATATCATATATGTATGGTACTATATATATAGTGCATGGAGAAGAGAAGAAAGGTGCGAGAGCCAGAGAAAGAAAAAGAATAAGCCAGGTGTGTGTTCTCTTTGGAGGCCCGTGGTTTTTCTCCGGTTTTGGAGTTTCCACGTAATTTCTTGTGTTCATATTTTTTACTGTTCTCATTGACTGTGTTGTTGGGGATTCTTCGAGGCCGTTTTTCCCAACAACAAAGTGATCTTGGCAGCTCCCAAGCTTCAATAACATGTTCAGCAGCAGTCGTGTTCTTAAATTTCATGCCCATCAATCTCTGTCTAACAGTAGAAACAATAATGTCTTTAAGCTGGTTTGCACTCCTAGTCTTGTTAGAGAATAGACGACTATTCCTTTCTTGCCAAACAAAGTAAGAAGAAGAAGCAAAGAGTAGTCTTGCAACCACACTTGCAACCGATTTATTGGAAGCATTTGCAGTGAGCCAAGCAGAAATATCATCCAACTTAGCAGATATATTAAGCATACCCGCAAAAGGTGTAACCAGCGACCATACCTGCAGTGAGAAAGGGCACTCGAAAAAGATATGGTTATGTGAATCGGGGCCATTTTGACAAAACGGGCAGCATAGCAAGTTCAGATTAACAGCTCCCCCTACATCCCAAGGCTTGAGACGGTCCTGAGTTTTAAGTTTTCGTTGTAGCACCAGCCATAGCATAAAAGCATGTCGGGGAATACACTTCGGGAACCATACTAACTTAACCCAAGGAACCAAAGGCTGTCTATATCGAATTGTATTCCAAACAGTGGATGATGAAAACTGAACAAAATTCCCGTTCCCGTCCCTCCAAACTAAGCGATCTTCTCTATCCAGCCTAATAGTAGGGACAACAATCGTAAAAAGAATTGGGAATAAGTCATACCAGGCAGTAGGCCACTTCCAACCCCCTTCATGAATGAGCTCAGCTACTGTAGCATTAATATCAAAACCAGCCAACATAATGTCTCGACGTGAGATGAAAGAACTTAGAGGACCGACATCAGACCAAACATCAAACCAAACTGAAGCTTTGCACCATAATTTTTTCAGCAGGTATTTTTCGACATCGCCGAAATGAAATGCTTGGAATGGGTTATTCTGAGTGGTGATACTCTTTATGGTGGAGTATGATAATTCTTTACGAATTATGATTGTCGGTTTAGACAATGGATTGTCGGTGAAGACAATGGTTGTCGGTCAAGACAACGGTTGTCGGTCAAGACAACGGTTCCGGTGAAGACAATGGTTGTCGGTCAAGACAACGGTTGTCGGTCAAGACAACGGTTGTCGGTCAAGACAACGGTTGTCGGTAGACAATGGATTGTCGGTGAAGACAATGGTTGTCGGTCAAGACAACGGTTGTCGGTCAAGACAATGGTTGTCGGTCAAGACAACGGTTGTCGGTCAAGACAACGGTTCCGGTGCCGGTATTTGTTGGATTTAGTGAACAAATAATTGTCATGGCCCCTTATTGCTTTTGCTTTTTCTTTTTATAATGAGTGGTCCTCATTTGTTTGGTTTTAGTGAAAGTGGGTATGCCACTTTTGGTTTCTTTTGTTATGCATGTATCTATCATACGTATGGTATTATATATCATATATGTATGGTACTATATATATAGTGCATGGAGAAGAGAAGAAAGGTGCGAGAGCCAGAGAAAGAAAAAGAATAAGCCAGGTGTGTGTTCTTTGTGTGGGCAGCGGGTTGCTGCAAGTCAAAAATAATACCGGGTGCTGATGGGGGTCAGCTAGTCACAATAATACTGAAGGAAGTCTGGGAGGGTCTGAGTGAAACTAAAGAGGGGTGCTTTCTTATGTATAGAAGATAAGCCGGGGTCTTTGTTTTACGGTGTAGGACTTATTGATTTCAAGTGTATTGGGTGGGGCTGTAGGCTTAAGAGATTAGTCTATATGGTTGTAACAATTTTTCATATAGTGGAATCTGTTTCTCTTTGGAGGCCCGTGGTTTTTCTCCGGTTTTGGAGTTTCCACGTAATTTCTTGTGTTCATATTTTTTACTGTTCTCATTGACTGTGTTGTTGGGGATTCTTCGAGGCCGTTTTTCCCAACAACAAAGTGATCTTGGCAGCTCCCAAGCTTCAATAACATGTTCAGCAGCAGTCGTGTTCTTAAATTTCATGCCCATCAATCTCTGTCTAACAGTAGAAACAATAATGTCTTTAAGCTGGTTTGCACTCCTAGTCTTGTTAGAGAATAGACGACTATTCCTTTCTTGCCAAACAAAGTAAGAAGAAGAAGCAAAGAGTAGTCTTGCAACCACACTTGCAACCGATTTATTGGAAGCATTTGCAGTGAGCCAAGCAGAAATATCATCCAACTTAGCAGATATATTAAGCATACCCGCAAAAGGTGTAACCAGCGACCATACCTGCAGTGAGAAAGGGCACTCGAAAAAGATATGGTTATGTGAATCGGGGCCATTTTGACAAAACGGGCAGCATAGCAAGTTCAGATTAACAGCTCCCCCTACATCCCAAGGCTTGAGACGGTCCTGAGTTTTAAGTTTTCGTTGTAGCACCAGCCATAGCATAAAAGCATGTCGGGGAATACACTTCGGGAACCATACTAACTTAACCCAAGGAACCAAAGGCTGTCTATATCGAATTGTATTCCAAACAGTGGATGATGAAAACTGAACAAAATTCCCGTTCCCGTCCCTCCAAACTAAGCGATCTTCTCTATCCAGCCTAATAGTAGGGACAACAATCGTAAAAAGAATTGGGAATAAGTCATACCAGGCAGTAGGCCACTTCCAACCCCCTTCATGAATGAGCTCAGCTACTGTAGCATTAATATCAAAACCAGCCAACATAATGTCTCGACGTGAGATGAAAGAACTTAGAGGACCGACATCAGACCAAACATCAAACCAAACTGAAGCTTTGCACCCATTACCTATTTCATACCATATAGATTGTCTAACTGTTTCCCGCAGTTGTAATAGCTTGCGCCACCCCCAGCAAACACCATTACGCAAAGGCACATCCCAAAACGAGCGCCCTTTTAATTTATAGGAATGGATCCATTGAACCCATAGGGATTTACGATCAGTAAGAATGCTCCAGATGTGAGATGTCATAAGGGACTTGTTTGCATCCGAAATTCTTCTTATGCCAAGTCCTCCCTCATACTTTGGTAAACAGGTCCTTTTCCATGAAACTTTTGCCCTTCCTTTCTTCATTTCACCCTGACACCAAAGGAAGCCTCTAATCTTTTGCTCAAGATCGGCGAGTATGCGTTTAGGAAGGATAAATACCGATGCCCAGTAAGTATGCAATGAAGATGAAACAGAGGTAATAAGTTGAACTCTACCAGCATTAGACAAAGACTTATTCCTCCAATCAGTGAGCCTTTTCTCCAGTCTCTCAACCAACACCTTGCAATCTTTGTACAATAGTCGAGAAGAGATAAGGGGGACTCCCAAATAACGAACAGGAAGCACACCCTCTTCAAAAGGGAGTATCTCCAAAATTGCCAATTTCACCTGCTCCGAGACATTACAAAAAAACACAGTGCATTTTGGAATGCTCGGCACTAACCCAGACATCTCCTTGAAAGTATTCAGGCCCTCCATTAAAATTTTTGCCGAATTGACATCTCCCTTAGCAAAGAGAAATAGATCATCTGCGAAGCACAGGTTAATCAACTTCTGATTTATACACTGGTTATGATATTTGAACAAACTGTTTTCTCTTGCCAATTTTCGTAGCTGGAGAGTTAACACTTCCATCACCAAAGTAAACAAATAAGGTGACATGGGGTCACCCTGTCTTAAACCTCGCTTGCCTTTAAAATACCCATAAAGATTGCCATTTACACATATAGAGAATGATGGGGAAGTAATGCATGCAAGAATCCATTTTATACATATTTACGTACATACTTTCGATATGAACAATTATAATGCATGTCAAAATTTATGTTAGAGATTGCCACACAATCAGCAATCACTCTTGCAGTGCATGACTTACATGATATTGATGGTGAAGATGATGATGACTTATCGGAATATTTAACTTCTCCGGCGTCTTCCACTTGCCGGTGACATCTTTTTGAGATTCCGGTGGTGGGTTTTGATGGGATTTTGTTTATTTCTTGACCCATTTGAAATCTTGGATTCTTGATCACAAATGCTAATT